>VSTD030000176.1:0-18324 GCA_008808055.3 Sporobolus alterniflorus | reverse complement strand
GATCTGATGGCGTGGTGGTCTGGCTAGTGAGGAGGTAAAATGAAGACGTGGTTGAGTGATGGGAGAGTGTTCAAGGTTGAGATAAATTTTTTATAGCAGTGGAGGGTGGCCAGCGGCAGCGGTACGGATTCAATGCTTCGGTTTCGGCTCGAGAGAGGAGGCGACGGGATGAAGCATTTTCAGAAGATGAAGCGGATACAACAAGCTCGTCTTGGCTCCATGGAAAGGAAGCGTGATACGGCGCAGTGGAATGGCGACGTCGACAGAGAAGAGGTACACCGGGGAGGGGAAAGAGAGGAGACGACGCTGATTGGACTGACGTGAATCTTACCGAGTCAAAAAATGAAGAAAATCCACCAATTGATTCAGGTGCTATAAATAGACGATGAAGATTTAAAGCAATGTTGAATTCATTTAATTTTTTAAAAACATATATAAGAGGGATCTAGTTTTATTTATCTCATCGCGTAGAATATAACGGTGAAAATAAAATTTTAAATGAATACCATATGAGTGAGGTAATTCATTTTAAAGTTTTGTTATTATTTAAAATGATGCGGCAGATGATATTGGACGGATGCTGACGTGGTATGACCTGATTAGATACTGATGTGGTGCATATTAAGAGAATTGGTTTAAATAATTCTTAGGGGGTTTTATCTATATAGTTAGATAGAATTACTCATACCACTAATTAAAGCTAAAAAAAACAAACAAGTCTCCTTATAAACTAACATTGCCTCTCATCTTCTATCTCAACCAAACGTGTTGTTAGACTTACGTGACAAAGAGCACAAGCGGTCACAGAAAAAACGATGCTCATTATTGTGCACGTGAAGTCTGCTAACTAAGATACATAAATACAGACGGATGTGAGCTTCGTCAGCAACTTATATTTTTGCTGACTTTTGACTGTGTGGCTCTCTTTATGTTTTTAATCATGCTGACAAGTATACTGAATCTGTGCTGCAATATTTCTTCAATACGAGATCCCAAATACTCCCTCCGGGTTTTTTATTGGTTGACGTTGGTTAGTGCAAATCTACACTAACCAACATTAACAATTAGAAAAATTCAGAGAGGTAATCCTATCGAGGTAGTTTTATGATACTTTCACCGGCATTGCCCTGGAGTAGTCTGCTGTGGTTCTTAGATGGTGAGAGCTTTGGTCTCTTAAGTTCTAGCTATGAAGTAAATACAGTGGACATGGTGGTTTATGTGGTTCAGACCATCGGAGCGTAATACTCTACGTCTACAGAGAGAGTGTTGTATTATTATATATTATTCAACCCTTGAGTTGAACTTGGTTGCTTTGTAGTCCACCCGACCTTTTATAGCCCAAGGCCGGGTGGTTACATTGTGACCTAGGATCCGACAGGTGGCCCCAAGGTAGAGGAGATCCTATGTCATATCTAGGGAATTAAATGTCGATGTAGTGTAATGATGGTGTGGTCGGTACCCGGCGCACCCTGTCTTGTTGGTCCTACCACGCGACGTGCGGTCTATTGCGTAGCCCCATCCTGTCGGATCATAGCTTCTGCCAACCGCACCCGCAAGCGGTCAGCCACCCGACGTTGTACTGTAGCGTAGCACTATAGCTGTGGATATGTACATTATATAGGTCATGATAACACCGTCTGCCCGCACATCTTGTAGTCGCCTCAGTAACGCTCGAGCGCACCTCGGTAATGTGCGGGCCTTGCTACACGCCTGTTGTAGCCTAGTATTTCTTTATTCACAGCCTATAGAGTGCCATGAGACGTGTGACAACGTCGGAGCCCTCCCTAATAGGGGGGTGGGGTCCGAAGTCGTGAGACGCGTGGCAACGTAGAAGCCCTCCCTCATAGGGAGGTGGGGTCCGGAGCTGTGGGATGCGTGGCAGCTTCAGAGCACTCCCTAGCAGGGAGGCAGGGTCCGAAGCCGCGGGACGCGTGACAACACTAGAGCCCTCCCTACGAGGGAGGCGGGGTCTGAAGCCGTGGGACACGTGGCTGCGTGTGGACGTAGGCCTTGCCCCTTGTCTTGACTTGAAGCTGGTACGTGGGGGTACCCAGTCTGTAGGGTACCGACAGTGACCCCTATGCCCAGCTCAGAAGAGGCAGCAAACCTGCAGGTGGGGCCAACATCTACTTTCCCTGTGTAGTCTTTCTAGAATATGACTCTGATGGTTGTGGTGATAGTGTAGTTATGCCAGCGGACAGGTGTCCACTCCGGACTAGCGTGTCATGCCTTAGTGTGCCCCTTGGTAGATGAAGCACTATGGCACGATTTTCGAGGTTGCAGGCCTGTTATGGTGTAGCGGGCGTCATGGGTGCTGATGCAGTTACTCTGATGGTTACCGAACTGACGTGGCTGCCGTGCACTGCACATGACACCCGTGGAACACCTCACCTTCTTGTCTTATTGGATTTGTTCGACCCACACAGACTGGCTGGTGGGCCTCGGGCCCCCTGTCAGTGTTCGGGTAGTGCATGTAGGGGGTGCGGACACCAAGAGCCGTGCACACTGCTTCCCAGATGTCGTGTGAGTGGATGAAAGGGGAGGGAATCCGGCCGGTGGATCAACATTCCCCCACTCTTTGCTTTCCTATGCTGATCTTCCTTAAGTCTTTCGTTGCTTTCCAAGCCTCATCCACTGCTTCAGGTGGCAAGGGAAGCAGGTCCCACCAGAGCTTGGCTACTCCAGGCACTGCTTCTATATGCTATGACAACCTACACGAGAAAAGACAGTGTAGCCACTACACTAAGGATAAAACTTACGAATGTGTTCTATGTTGTAGGGGTTCGGCAATGGTTCTCCATCCTTCGTAGCCAAGCAGATGCATCCAGGGCGGCAGACTTGTGTTACCCGGAAGAGTCCCTCCCAGCTGGGGGAGAGCTTGTTGGCACCCTCCCAAGTGAGCACCCACTAGAGCACTAGATCGTCCACCTGGAGCTCTTTGCCATGCATGAACCACTGATGATAGCGCCAGAGTGCTTGGCAGTACCGTGCATTTTTAATAGCAGATTGCCATCTTTTTTCGTCAACAATGTCGACATCTTCACATCAGAGTTGGTCCTGCACAACTTCATCATATGTCTGGACACGGAGGGAGACCATGGTGACTTCTGGGGGGAGGACGATCTCAGCCCCGTACACCGTAAAGAAAGGTGTTTCTCCAGTGGCCCAACTGGGTGAAGTCCGATTACCCCATAGTGCGCACGGAGGCTCATCGACCCATTTCTTCCATGCTTTTTCAATCCATCATAGGTGCGAGTCTTGAGACCCTTGAGGATTTCTGCATTAGCTCTTTCAAATTGACCAATGCTCTCTGGATGAGCAACAGATGCATAGCAAATGAGGATGCCAAGATCTTCG
The DNA here is from genome assembly GCA_008808055.3 of Sporobolus alterniflorus. Lineage (NCBI taxonomy): Eukaryota > Viridiplantae > Streptophyta > Magnoliopsida > Poales > Poaceae > Sporobolus > Sporobolus alterniflorus. The sequence goes on along the minus strand of VSTD030000176.1, from coordinate 14,967 downwards.
CAATATCCTTGGAAGGTGCCATTGGTAAACTAAGACCCGTTGCCAGTTATCATTCTATTCGGGACCCCAAACCTATAGATGATAGACTTGATGAACTTGACTACCCACTGCTTGCTGATCTTGACCACATGGGTCACTTCCGGCTACATATTGAATTTGTTGATGGCGACATAGAGGTACCGGTACCGTCCGACGGTTTGGGGGAACGACCCTAGGATGTCCAGGCCCCACACAGTGAACGACCATGAGGGTGGGATCGTTTGTAGTGTTTGTGCTGGTGTGTGGATTTGCTTGGCGAGGAACTGGCACGCTCTGCAACTCTTTACCAGCTCGATGGGGTCCTGGAGGGCTGTAGGCTAGTAAAAGTCATGCCGGAAGGCTTTACCGACCAGCGTGCGGGAAGATGCGTGGTTCCCACACTGGCCTCCCTGCACCTCTGTGAGTAGCTAACAACCTTCTTTCTGGGTTATGCACTGTATTAGGATGTCATTGGCGCCACGCCGGTAGAGATCCCCTTCTACCAGTGTGTATCTCTTAACCAAACAGGCAATCCAATTAGTGGATGCACTATCATTGAGGAGGATGTTGTCCTTCAAGCAGGTCCGGTTCTCTGTGATCCATGCATTAGGACCTACTTGAGCTTCTGGATCTTGCACACCGGGGTGCACGGAGTCCTCCGTGATGCCTACCATCCTTGATGAGCTCCATGGAATCAGGACCACCGGGACCACCAGCTTCGGGGTGCTGGTCTCACCCCCTTCGTCCGGTTCGGTAGGCTGGGCTATAGGTCGCTGTAGTTTCTGCTCAAAGACTCCGTCAGGCACTGGAGCCCATGTGGAGGCCTTTATTGATAGCTCATCGACGACTGCATTGTTAGCAGGAGGAACATATTGTAGGTCCACGACCTCAAAGTCCATCTCCAGCTTCTGCACATGGAGCAGGTAGGTGGCCAACTGTGGATCATTGCAGCTGCATTCTCCCTTGACCTGCTTGATGATTAGCTGAGAATCACCTTTCACTAGCAGTTGTCGGACTCCGAGCGATAGTGTAGTACTTAGCCCAAATATGTGTGCCTTATACTCCGACATGTTGTTGGTTGCCTTCAAGTCGCGGTGGACCATGTACTTGAACTATTCCCCCCATCAGATTGAGGAGCAGGACCCCTGCACTAGCCCCCTACTTTCACAAGGAGCCATTAAAGAAGAGAGTCCAGTGTGGCTCGGTGAAGACCGAAGCTCTGAGCTCCAGCTCACCATCGTTCGGTCCCCTGGGTGGCATGGTGGCAGCATCCAGTCCGCCACAAAATCAGCTAGCATCTCTCTCTCGACCACATGGTGCGGTATGAAATCCAGCTTGAGCTCTACCAACTCTGCTACCCATTTAGCGATATTACCAATCACATTAGGGTTGTGGAGCACGACCCTCCGTGGATATGATGATACCACTGAGATCTTGTGAGCATGGAAGTAGTGACACAGTTTCCTAGATGTAATGAGGACTGTATAATGCAGCTTATGCACCTCTAGATACCTTGTCTTGGTGTCATGGAGAACTTCACTTATGTAGTACACAGGTCGTTGGGCAGTCCAGACCCTCCTATGGGGTTCGGCGCATCTACCTCCATGGGCTCAGACTCTGGGTGCTCCTAGCCCCCAGAGTATGAGAGGGCCCACGGGAGCTAGGACCTGGTGGCCTCTTGGTTGTCGGGGTTCGGATTGGCCCCCGAGAGCCCGAACCCGGCGATAGTATTGGTCCCGTCGCAAAGTTTCGGGGCTAGGGGGCTCCAAGGGCTGGGACCTGGGTGCCTCCTATGACGTCCCACCCTTAAGCAAGGATGGTCAGTCCTAACCAGGATCATTATGGGGTGCCATTACTGAAGTAATGAGGCGTAATACATCACATACATGATTTAAACATATGAAATGCTCTGAAAATTAGACTTTATTACAAATTGAGTTTTGAATTCGATTACAGAGTTTTAAGCAGAAGATAGAGAATAAAAACATTTTTGTGGAAGCGGAACACTCATCGATCGAGAATGACACCTTGCCCTAGAGATGCCGACCTCAAGAACGGCTCAAGCCGATAGGGAGAGAGAGAGATACCTATAAAACAACATCAAGGCAAAGCCTGAGCAACTAAAGCTCAGCAAGACCGACCCGTCAACGTGGCCATAAACAACCGACTCCTAATATGCAAGGCTGAAATAGGAGAAGCTCTATACTATGCCAAACCCGCGCTAAAGGTTGATCATTACTTTCAAGTTTTAGCTCTAATTAAGTTATAGCCCTTACTTGCTTTCATTAACCAGCTCTATTCAAATCATTAACTAAAAGTTGTCATTTAAACTAATTAAGCAAGAGTTTCAAACAAGTAATTAGAGTAAAGAACAAGCATGATTCAATATTAAACATTAATCATTAGTCTTGTAAATTACTACTTGATGGCAGCCACGAACAAGCGGTTACTCATATCCGAGAGTCGCAGCGATTCGAATCGATGTACACCCTGCAGGGTAAAACCCGACCAACATGCCACATACACTTTCCATGCCAGTCCATGTACGTCTGGCGTACGCTTCCTACGGGCGGTCCCTATATATGACAACCTTTCACACTGACCCAACAGAGTTGGACAGATTCACTGCTCCCGAGAAAAAGTGCTCCCGACTCCACCTCCCAGCCTAGCTGAGTGGTCCGTGGTACCTGCCTTAGTTTCTCTCCCAACACAACCATTGGAGCAGTGCGCTTAAGCCAAACATCTGTCGACAACAGGCTAGTAGGTTTACCAGGCCCATATCACCGACATGCGATCGGTACGTTCAATACTTGGTCACGGGTACCAACCCCTCAGCCCTTAACTGACACAGGCAGGGGCTACCACATAGAAAACCACAAAATAGCCACAGCACTCTCCCTGCCCTTCCCGTCTGAGGGTTCCACTGATCCCCCTAATGGCCCCGCCTGGTCTCAGATTATTCACAATAATTACCAATTGAATTGGAGAGGGGAACAAGCCCTAAATATCGTGAGTGGGAGCCTCTACTCGACTTCTACCGTGACCTATCATCTAAGAATAGCATGAGCTAATGATTTTCCACTAGGATAGGGTCAACAAGGGTGATCCAGAAGGTAGCTCCTAATGCAACTAGATTGTCATCCAACTACTATAGACTTAATAGTGCACAATCAACTGAAACATAAAGATATATTTAAAATAAAAGACAAGGAGCATTGGGTAATGCACCAGGGCTTACCTTGAGTCAAAACTAGGCTAGTGAAGTCTTCGACTTGAACTTGCTCCGTTGACACCTCGAGTTCCGGCTCCGCGTACATGTGGCATATCGGAGAAATGAGCCATACATGAGCAAAGGGTATTATGGTGCAATTCATGGGGTGCAAAGAGCAATATGATGCATGAACATGAGCCTCTTACCCAATTTAGTTTCTAAAAGCCATTTTACTAAATTACCCCTGGGTTTTCTATTTATTTACATATTAATTATGCATTAGAAATTTAATAACATGCGATTCCTGCATCTACTCATGTTATCTGATTTTATACAGGTTCTAAGCAGCACAAGGAGGAACTAAACCAAAAAAGGTTATTTTCCCAAGCATATTTTATTTTCTACAATTTCTTTACTGCAGAAATAGAGATTAAATCCTATAAATTATTCTAAACACGAATTAACTATGCAAATTTTTGTGTGAGCTACAATCACTTATGTCAACATGTATGAAAAAATTCAGATTATTTTCAAGCATAGATATTTGTAAACAATTATTTTAGTATCTGAGTTCTTGGAATTTTGTACATTAAAATATTGCTCAAATGTGAGTTTGATCAATCCACTGGTTAGAGTTGCTTAAGAGTATTCATACAAAATTTAGTTTGCCATTTTTGGACATTCCAACAAGTTTCTATGAATTTTGGAATTTTGAACTATTTTCTGAGAATTAAATAAATTGAAAAAAGATTAAAACGGCTGCACAGTGCTAGGCTTCACATTCAACCCACGGCTACAATGCGGTGGGGTGCGGCGGCCTGCTCGGTCTGGGACCGTTGGCCTGGGCCAACCGTCAAAGCAGCCCGGTCCGACTGCCACACGGCCCAAACCGGCCTGGCTGTGCAGGTGCGGCGTGAACGCATCGGCCGCGGTCACCATGTGCGGTGCACCGGCTGTGGCATGGTTGCTGGTGGCGGCTAGACCGGAGAGGCACAGTGAGGTTTGGCCGTGGGGAACTGGCGGCGAGGGGCGGAGGCGCCGGGTAAGGTGGTTGGGGCTAGAGCTCACCCGACGGGCGGTGGAGGCGGGGTAGCTTGAGGGTGCTTGGCGGTTGTGGCCGGCGGCGGCTCCGGTGAGGTCTTGTGGCTAGGGGGTATACGAGCGTTAGGCCCGAGCCAAAAGCGGAAGAGAAACGCGGGTGCGGAGCTCATCGAGGTGGGAAATGGTGGCGGCGCTTCGGCGCGAATTTGGCGAGGGCGGCAGCGCTTCGGCGCTCTAGACCGTTGCACGGGCCTTGCAGAGAGGGGGAGAAAGGTGCCGGCGAGCCTCGGTGCCGAGCGTGGCCACGGAACGAAAGGGAGAGGGCGTCAACGGCTTTTGACCGAGAGAAGAAGGGAAAAGGGGAGGGGTCCGGTGTAGGCGGCGCCACGCAGAGGAAGGAGGAGGGGCGCGCGGTCACACCACGCGGAGGAGGACGGCGTGGGCAAGGGGGGACCTGGCAGCCGATGGCGTGCGGACGGCGGCACTTGCGGCCAGCCGATAGCAGCGGGTGTGGGTCGGTGTCGTGGCGCGCGGAAGTAGGGGAACGGGACGGCGTGTGTGGGCTGCGCGTGAGCACGTGGGCCGGCCGGGCGAAGGAAAGAGTAGGGGAACTTGGATTTAGAACGAATTTCCAAACTGAACACGATTTGATTCAATCAAAAACTAGCTTTATCTTGATCAAAAATTTTAACAAAAAATATGTATTTGTAGGGAATTAAACAAGGAACAAATTTCCCCATTACAACTTTTCAAAATTCAGTCTATAATTTGAATTAAAAATTAGGGAAGGTTCTAGGTGTTGAATTCGAATGAAATTTGATCAAACTTGATTGAAGCCTTGAGGCTTGATGAAATCTGAACCAGAGGTTCCCGAATGCACTTGGATAACACATCAACTCATGAAAGGGAGTATGGAAATTCAAATTTGGGGAATTTTCCTAACCTTTGCTTGAAGATTCAAATGGGAAAAACTAAATTTGAATTTTTTTTGGTTTACCTTTAATTAATTAATCACAGAGTTAATGCATGATTAAGATGCTAATGACAAAGATTAGGGAGTTCATAACATAGGGTGTTATAGCTCCTCAGCTTTTGGCTCTTGGTGTTGTCATAGCTCCGATCGCTCAGCGACCAGTACCATGCTCATGGCATAAGTTGTTGCCGTGATGTTGAGCAACATAGGCTCAGTAGGTTCCGGGGCTACCATGATTGGCAGTGATGTGAGGTACCACTTGAGCTCCTAGAACATATCTTCTGCCTACTCTGTCGAAATGAATGGTCCAGGCTTCCGTAGAAGCTTGAAGAATGGGAGAGCCCACTTAGTCAGTCTAGAGATGAACCGGCTTAGCGCAGCCAAGCATCCCGTGAGCTTCTACACATCCTTGATGAGGGCAGGAGGCCACATTGCTTTGATTGGCTTGATCTTCTCTGGGTTGGCCTTGATCCCTCGGTATGAAACTAGGAAATCAAGCAGCTTGCCCGTTGTGATCCCAAAAACACAATTGTTTGGGTTCAGCTTGGTTCGCGTCGAGCGCAACCTATCGAAGACTAAGGTAAGGTTGTCCAATAGAGATGCACGTGATTTAATTTTGACAATGATGTCATCGACATACGCTTCTACCAAGTCTCTGATAAGGTCACAGAGTGTCTAATGCATGGCACACACAAAAGTAGGTAGAGAATTCTTAACACCATAAGACATAGAGACATAGCAAAAGAGGCCATCTGTTGTCATAAATGCGGTATGCTCCTCATCTTCTCTAGATATTGGGATCTGGTGGAAACCAGAATAAGCATCTAGGAAGCACAGCCGATCACAGCCGGAGGTAGAGTCCACGATTTGGTCTATTTGTGGAAGAGGAAAAGGGTCTTTGGGACATGCCTTGTTCAGACTGGTATAGTCGATGCACATCCGAACCTTCCTGTCGGCCTTGGAGACGACAACAGGGTTGGCCAGCTACCGCAGGTGGTGGATCTCCCAGATAAAGCCGGCATCGAGCAACTTTTTGATCTCTTCTCAGATGAAGTTTTGCTGCTCAACAAACTGCTTTTGGGGCTTCTGCTGGACTGATCTGGCGTCGGGGTAGAAGTTCAGATGGTGCTCAATCACCTCCCTAGGGATCTCAGGCATCTGTGATAGTTGCCAGGCAAACACGTCAACATTAGCCCGGAGGAAGGTGACGAGTGTGAGTTCCTATTTGCTGTCTAGGTCCCCCACGATGCGGGTGGTCTAGGAAGCATCAGCCCCAATCTGGATGGTCTTCACATGGACACCCTCGTTGTCCGAGGGCTGCACGTGGGGTCTAGAGGCCGAGCTGTGCTGACGCAAGCTTGGAGGCATCGGACCCTGGTACACAGGCCCAGTAGTGGCCTCATGGGCTGCTGCTAGAGCCTGGAGCTTTTCTACCACAGAGACGCCTGCATCATGGCCTCCACAGATCTTGAGGACATCATTAGGGGGCAGCATCTTCAGGACCAGATACCCATAGTGGGCAACAACCACAAACTGGTACAGGGCCGACCTACCTAGAATGACATTGAAGGGGAGGTTGACCTCTACGATGTTGAAGAGAATGCTCTCTATGCAGAAGTTGTCAGGCATTTTGAACGTGACTGGGAGGGAGATACAACTGCGCGACATAACTAACATCGGGCCCACCCCAGAGAATGGGCACAAGGGCTGGAGCTTTGACATCGGGATTTGTAGCTTCTTCAAAGATGCAAAGCTGATGAGGTTGAGTGTCGCGCCACCGTCGATTAGGATGTTATATAGTATGATGTTGGCGATGGTTGGGGAGACGAGCAGTGGGAGCCACTCGGTGCCTACCATGCTCTTGGGATAGTGAGAGGCATCGAAACTGATTGACGTCTCCATCCACTTGCGGTGCAGTGCCACCCTAGGAGCAGGAGCGGCTGCTGCCACCTCACGACGCAGTGTCTTGACGACGTGCCAGGACGTAATGTCCTAGGAGCCCCCGAACATGACGTGGAGTGATTTGCGATGCTCGTTGTCACTACACTTAGGGTCAGAGTGGCCATAGACGGCCTTCATCTCCCTCTTGGCATTCTGGAATGCCATCTCTTCGTCCTTCTCCTCCTAAGGTTCCATCTTTTGTTTGCCCTCTCACTGATAGGAAGGCGTGCCTTCTTGGCACGGTTGTTGCTGCTTTTCACGGAACTGTTCTACAGGCTTCTTGATCTCCCAGTACTCATTCACGCTATGGTGCGTGGAGTTGTGCACTAGGCATCGGGCGCCGCCGTCGTTGCTGCCAGATGCTTGACGGGGGAGCTTGTCGCCTCGTGGGCCATGGTACCCACCCGCCATTGCAGTTGCGGCAGTGGGAGCACCAACTAGTGGTTGGTTGTTGCCACCAGTCATCTTGTTCTTATTCTTGTTGTTGCCACCGCCCTGAGCGGTAGTCCCCGCATCAGGCATGCTATCCTTTCCTTCCTTCGGGGCAGGTGAGGTGTGCCAGGCATGACCCTCTACGGTCCTAGCGCACTTGTCTGACAAGTTGAAGAGCTCGGTGACATCCTGGATGTCGTGCGTGGTGAGCTTCTCCAGCATCTTATCATCTCTCACACCCTGACGGAATGCAACCACAACAGATGCACTGGAGATACGAGGGATAGTGTTGTGAACTAGGGAGAACCGCTGGATGAACAACGCAGTGATTCCGCCGTGAGCTGCTATATAGCGTGGAGGTCAGTCTCATTACCTGACCGAGAGTAGACACTCTTAAAGTTGGCTGTGAACTGGCGACACAACTCTTGCCAGGAGGTGAGCGTCCCCTTGGGTAGGTCCATGAGCCATGATCGTGCCATACCAGTCAGGGCCATAGGAAAGTAGTTGACCATGATGGTCTCATCCCCTCCCGCTGTGAAGATGGAGGTAGAGTAGATTTGTAGGAAGTCAGCGGGATTGACAGTCCCGTGGTACTTTTTTGGCAGGTGGGGCCGGAACTTGCGTGGTCAGACCACTATATGAAGGTGTGGAGCGAGTGCCATGCATCCTCCAGAAACTCTAGGGGAGCTAGGAGGATGCGTAGCATGTGCTACATGGGCTCCTCGTGCCGGCGCGAGAGAGTTGAACTCCCCCTCGAGGTTGTGACCCTCAATGTTGTGGCGCCTCTCGCGCTGGCGCTTGATGGTGATGTGGTTGTCTTCACCATCACGACGGCAGTTGAGTTCGGTCCAGTGGTCAGTTGTAGCGATGCTTGCCGCTGGTACACGAGGCACTACTAGCACGCGTGCAGCTGATGGTGCATGTGCGACCAGTGGTGCGTGAGTGGCCGATGACGCTCGAGGGGTCGATGGTTCATGAGCCATAGTCGGGGTGCACGAGTGCACAACTGATAGTGGTTGCCATCCTCCATGAGGCGGCGTGTTGATGGCAGCGATAATGAGCTAGTCGACATCATGATGCCACTGCTCCACTGCCGACGGAGAAGCATGTGGTCGCAGAGGTTTGTTGAGCAGCCAGCGAGCAGCAACCATCATGGCCTCGGAAGTTGTCATTGGGGGTGGTGTAACCGTTGTGCCAGCTGAGTGCTGACGCTGTGATGAAGCCACACCTGCCGTAGTCACAGTGTGGCCACTCGCACATCGGGATCGTCCCGCTCTGGAGCGAGAAGTGGCCTCTCCCTCAGTCTCCCGCTCTTGGTGAGAGGGTTGAGAGGAGGCAGCCATGAAACGGATGTCCACCATGCTGCTGAAGCTGGAACACCAAGAACGATGAACCCCCCTTCCTGGTGTGCTAAATGTCAAAGTGGTTTTACGACACATCCACCAGCACTGCTCTGGAGTAACCAGTTGTGGTTCTTAGTTGGTGGGGGCTTTGGTCTCTTGAGTTCTAGCTATGTAGTAAGCACAGTGGATACGGTGGTTTACGTGGTTCGGGCCGCCGGATCGTAATACCCTACATCCACAGAGAGTGTTGTATTGTTGTGTATTGTTCAAGCCTTGAGATGAACTTGGTCGCTCTGTCATCCACCCGACCTTTTATAGCCCAAGGGCGGGTGGTTACAATGTGACCCAGGGCCCGACAGGTGGCCCTAGGGTAGAGGAGGTCCTATGTCATATCTAGGACATTAAATGCCGGTGTAGGGTAATCATGGTGCGGGCGGTGCTCGGCGCGCCCCATCTTGTCGGTCCTGCCATGCGGCGTACGGTCTGCTGCGTAGCCCCATCCTATCGGGTCATAGCTTCTGCCAACCGTGCCCGCAAGAGATCAGCCACATGGTGCCATACTGCAGCGTAGCACTGTAGCTGCAGACCTGTACATTATGCAGGTCATGATAACGTCGTCTGCCCACACGTTTTGTAGTCGCATCGGTAATGCACGGGTGCTCAGTAACATGCGGGCCTTGCTGCACACCCGTTGCAGCCTAATATTTCTTTATTCATGACCTGTAGAGAGCCGTGAAACATGTGACAGCGTCGGAGCCCTCCCTCATAGGGAGGCGGGGTCCGAAACCGTGGGACGCGTGACAGCACTGAGGCCCTCCCTATTAGGAAGATGGGGTCCAAACCTGTGGGACACGTGATAGTGCGTGGACACAGACCTAGCCCCTTATCTTAACTTAGAAGGTGGTACGGGTGCAGGTACAGGCAAATCCATACTCTTCCCTTCCGTCACATGAGAGGGAGTAACGTCTTGTGTAGTTCTTCATAGTTTTTTTCTTTTTAAAGCTCGCATAGAGAACGTCCCTGGAGCTATTTCTTTTTTAGGTTCATTGATATATAATTAAATCCAGGGAATCATTTTTTTGCATTCAAACTTCAAAGTCCATCCCACAATTTTGCCACCGCCTTTTCGAGGTTCACAATGGCGTTTTTTTTTCTGACCACTTCTTCACTGTTATATGTTAAATTGATCACGCTTTGACATCAAACACGCAAAGGAATTTGAACTGAATTAAACACGGGGTCTGTGCGCTCAGGCAGCCTACACATACCAAACTTTACTTTCTCTGTCTTTAATTTTTTCCCCTTGGAAACTTCTGTGGTTCCAAATTCTCATAATGCTATTGCTTATGAGGAAACAAAAAATAAGGTTTGTATCCTCGTTTTCCTTTTCTCATTTGAAAACCATAGAAATTAGCACTACTGGTACGTCAAAAACTGTGCGTCAAGAAAATTGAAATAACGAGTTCTTTAGTATCTACGGTCTTGTAGAATTTGGGTGGCAATATGGACGGACCCCGGCGACACGTGAATTTTATACACATGTGGCAAGTCGAAACCGTGGTGCGTGCCCTTCGCTGCTTGGAACAGGCAAGAGGTCAACTATGCAGTGAAAAAGTTGGGTTTGGACGTTTGGCCATCCATGGTTTGCGTGCTGTTCCATCTGCACGAAAATGCAAAGAGCACGTGTGGTTGTTGCCCCCGTTTTCCTGAGAGGCTGAGAGACTGGACTGTGCTATCCTAATTTTTTTTTGCGAACCGTGCTATCCTAAATTTGATTTGTTACAATTTATCATTTCTGGGAAGCTGCAAGAGGCACTTACGTCTGATTGTTGTCGACAAGCTTACCATGTAGGACAGTGAAAGAAGCTGTTCTTTGCCGGTCCCGGGGCCCCAAGCTCCAATAATTAATGGGCTTATGAACTGTTTCTTAATTAAAGAACTGCCTCTATTCTCTTGTTGTTAATAATTTTTTGAATTATGTTTGACAATTCATGTTATTAAAAAGTTAAAAATTATTATATATTTTATTATAATTTGTTTTATTAGTAAATAAAGTTTAAATGTAATTTATAATTTTATACATTTAAAGGTCAAATGTAAATAAAAAAGTCAATGCAAATAAAAAAGAACGCATGAAATATGTTTCATCACCGTTCATTTTGCTTTTTGGATCAATCCTACGATTCTGAATTCAAATTTGCTCCCACTAGGAGGTGTTTATTCAATTGGGTCCACTGCTCTGCTTTGGTAACGAGCATGCATGCCTTCTCAGGAAGGCGCCTTCGGTTTTTTATTTCCCCATTTTTTGTCACTTGATAATAACTACTCTCCTTGCAAAAATATAAAGATTTTTAGCTTTATATAGTCAAAGACAAACTTTTTAAACTTTGACTAATACTTTCTCATTGACAAACTGACCATTTCAAAGATAAAGAATTACACTTATGATAGTTGATTTTATAATTAATCTAACAACGTTCTTTATACTTGATCAAACATCATCATTTTTCTTTTATCGATGATCAAAGTTGAAATTGTTTGACTTTCAACAAAAATAGAAATCCTTATATTTCTGAAGGGAGGGAATAGTACTAATTTACTGGCTTCTTATGTTCCACTGATAATATTTGTCATATATTGTTATCAATTCTAAACTTTTTGGGGTGCTAACACTAAAATGTTGTGCCAAAACCGACTGCAGTATACTCCCAAAATCCATGTTTTTTTCGCTGTACACATTGGGGCACAAAAAATTTCCTACATGATATAGGTGGTACTCATGTATGCTCAACACTCTTGTATTTGCATGGTTTAAGACCTTTCTCTGTCGATCGTACCACACATGGTATATGAAACATAGGGCAGATATGATTGTTTTTTTCCACAAGATTACGGTTAATTTGTAAAAGTCCAACCACATTCACCTGATCTAACTAGTGTAGTTGCCTTGAAATGTCTCATCTGATGTAACTAGCGTACTTGTCTTGCAACGATTGTCTACAAACAATCGCAGCCGTAAGCAGAAGTTGCTTCCACGAATGTGAGGTAGCTTAATCAACACGTGCACAATGCGTTCCTTACGGAAATACACCGGGCGCGGCGCTTAATATAACTTAGTCAGAAACACAAGTCTAAACCGAAAAGTTGGACGCCCACAGTCCAGTGTGCACACGTTTCCTTGGCCACTTGACGATCGAGTGGGATCGAGCAGCACTGTTAAGAATTTTTTTTCTCAGACAGCTGTGCTGTAAATTAGCACTGTTAAAAATCATAGTTTTTTTAAAACACACTTAGTTTCACATAAGAAATAAATCAAAACTTTAAAAACTATGAGAATTTACAAACACGTCCAATTAGAACTTTTTTTGGGACCCGCACATGCCATTACATGCACAGCGCCACGGGCTGGGGTTCAGATGGCCGGGCGCCGACCCAAGCGCCACTTGGCAAGTTGCATGCATCGCGAACTAACGCGGCAACGGCCGTCCCGCCCGCATGTTTGACTCGCGTACGACTATTTGGATCACTTGCTCCACCAAACGTACGCATCCCGCTTTCTCACTCCATTCCCCTTTTCCGGCTGTCCCCCTATATATACATATGTACAAGTACACACCAGCCATATCATCCTGTCCTGAGAACTTCCGGCTCCAAATCTCGCACCACCAGCTGCTTCTTCTGAGTACCTAAAATAGTCAAAGACCTAGGGGAAAAAAAGTCCAAGAACACAGCGCCATAGAGTTCTCATCGATCGCTATGGTTGCCGGCGTGGAATCCCTCCTTGACACGACCGCGCTCTCCCTCGCCCTCCCCACGCCGGCGCTGAAGAAGGACTACCTCGCCATCTGTCTCGCCGCGCTCGCAGGCACCCGAGGGACCGGGCTCAGGGCGGCGGCGGCTGGACTACTCGTGCATCAGGAGCAGAGTCACGGAAACAACAAGTGTTCTCAAGCCCCCGCGCCGTTGGAAGAGCTCCGGTTCCGATGCACGATCTGCGGCAAAGCGTTCGCATCGTACCAGGCGCTCGGCGGGCACAAGTCCAGCCACCGCAAGCCGCCCTCGGAGAAGCAGCACGCCGCCGCCGTTGCGGCTGCTGCGCAGGCGGCCGCGGATGACTCGTCGTCGCAGGTGACGACCTGCGGGCCGCACCGCTGCACCATCTGCCGGAAGAGCTTCGCCACGGGCCAGGCGCTCGGCGGACACAAGCGCTGCCACTACTTGGACGGCACCTCGGTGTCGGCGTCGGGGTCCGCCGGGACGGGGTCGTCGGCCGTCACCGTGAGGAACTTTGACCTCAACCTGATGCCCGTGCCGGAGAACGCTGGGATGAAGAGGTGGACGGAAGAGGAGGAGGTGCAGAGTCCACTGCCCATCAAGAAGCGCAGGATGTCCAACTGATAATAATCAATCTCATTTCTTGTGATGGGTTGTAAAAACAAGAGCCTGGCCATTAACTTGGTTCATTCATTCATTATTTTGGTTCCATTAGTTATTTCATAGGTCTGGCGCCGTTTTGTCAAACATTGTGACCACGGGTGTCTAGATACAAGCACATATATGCGTTGTGTCGTTTCTTATTTTTCTTTGGTTGACGCCTTCTAAAAATTGTTCATTCAGAACATTGTTATGAATAATATACTCTCAGAGTAATAAAATAATGTATGTACTAAATCTCTCTTCGTTGGTGACTATCATAACGATTACATATACTGACTAGAGCCTTCTTCAAGAATTTATTTGATCAAATGCTAAAACAAATGAATTAATGACACCCTGCAGTTGGGATCTAGAGTATTTTTGGAGTTTGATGAAACACGTCTTTTTTATCAAAAACTATATGTCTTATGTCAGTAGTTAGCAGTAACTATATGCTTCACGTAACTAAAGGAGGTACATTTCTACTATGATATGAGCGTGGTGTGTGAAAACCAATTGCAGGATTGGCCAAGGGACCTGTAGCAAAATAAGGTTAGAACTCTGGGGATTATCTCAAGGGATGAGCTAAAACATAGTTTGAGAGAATAGGAAAAGAACAATATAGACTAATTTACTTTTCAAACAGGTTTTGAGAATTTATGAAGATACTTCTAAGTATAATTTTTTCATAGCTGTAAGATAGTTGGGCCATCCCAAACCTTTTTTTTTGTATCTCAAACGTGTCTATAACAGAATACTAAGTACGTACTCAATATGCCGGGCCCGTGGTGCATAGGGAAAAGAACAGTAAGGTAATTATTCTAACGCTTTATAAACAGTAACGCCTGATGTGGACTTTGGTAACGTTTTTAATTAGGCGAAATGACATTTTTTCAACATCTATTGAGATGATGACGTTCTCACCTCAGTGGTGCTATTGGATTTAATTAAGAAGTATTTTCTATAGAACGTGTGGATAGAGATACAGAATTACAAATGATGATATCGGGCACAACCGTACACTAAGAATGCTGTAAGACAAGGGATCTTGTATCCAAACAGTCCTTTTTATTGTGGTAACAGACATGCTATTTTTTTCTTTTGATCCATTGGCCATCATAAATTTGATTGATGAAGGTTTATCGTTACTACATTGTGCACTATATTATTTACAGAAAATGATATAAAGCAGAACACGAATAGAAGCTTGAGCTATGTGTAGTTTAGCAATGTTTAGGTACGAATCTCAGTAGAAGGAAATACTAGCTGAGAAATGTTCTGTTGCTGTACAGGGTTCGTTTCCGTTATTTAAGACATCTTAGAAAACTATAAAACGTTGATTAGAAATAAGTAGAGGCGGAGGCATCTAAGATTCTAAGAACATGAGATGTTGAAAGGATAAAATATAACGTGTTGTTTCACGTATATGAACATCATAGCCAAACGGAAACTGATATGCAGTTTCCTATCACTCCAGCAAGAGAGGAAACATTCCTAACAACCACGTGCAAAATATGCAAGCATGACCAACATAACCGTTTACTGATTCCAAAACTCCAAGTTGACATTATATATAGTCTCACCTCTCGCTC
>VSTD030000175.1:0-18355 GCA_008808055.3 Sporobolus alterniflorus | reverse complement strand
ATTGGTAACTCCCCTTAAGCGATGTTCAATGATCCTCTCCCATAGCTTTATTGTATGGCTCATTAGTTTGATCCCCTAATAATTAGTACAACTTTGCACATCCCCCTTATTCTTGAAGATTGGTATTAAAATGCTTCGCCTCCACTCATCGGGCATCTTGTTCGATCGGAAGATAAGGTTAAATAACTTAGTGAGCCAAACTATCACTACGTCTCCAATACTCCTCCATACTTTAATACGGATCCCATTCAGACCCATCGCTTTACCTCCCTTAATCCTCTTCAAGACATCTTTGACCTCAGATTCTTGAATCCTATGAATGAATTGCCTATTGAGGTCATCTAAAGAGATGTCCAACTCAATGAATGATGTTCCACTATATTCATTAAAGAGTTTGTCGAAATACTCTCACCACCTATTTTTTGTATCTTCGTCTTTGGTTAGGAGTCACTCTGTCTCATCCTTAATGTAGTTAACTTTGATGATATCCCTTGTCTTCCTCTCTCTGCTTTTGGCCATCCTATAGATGTCCTTCTCCCCTTCCTTCATACCCAGCCTCTGGTATAGTCTATCATACATCTGACCCCTTGCTTCACTCACCACCCGCTTTGCGCTCTTCTTTTACACTTTATACCGCCCCATGTTATCCGCACTCTTATCCAGGTGCATACGGTTAAATCACTCTTTCTTCTCCTTAATAGCCTTTTGCTCCTTCTCATTCCACCACCATGTCTCTTTAGCTTCATGCTTGCTTCCTTTGGTCACTCCGAACTCCTTTGATGCCACTTTTCTAATGCAAGTGGTCATCTTCATCCACATGCTATTTGCATCACATCCTTCATACTAAGGACCCTCATTAAGAACTCTCTTCTTGAACGTCTTAGCTGCCTCTTCTTTAAGTTTTCACCACTTTGTCCTTGGTGCTTGGACGCGCTTACTCCGTTGAAAGCGAACCAGAAAGCAAAAATCTGCTACCACAAACTTATGTTGAGGCATGCCACACTCTCCAGATATCATCTTACAATCTAAGCAAGTGTGTCTATCCTCTCTTCTCGCGAGGATGAAATCAATTTGGCTACAATGCTGACCGCTATTAAATATTACTAGATGAGAGACTTTCTTTCTTAAGAGGGTATTCGCTACAATTAAGTCATAGGCTAGGGCAAAGTTCAAGACACCCTCACCTTCTTGGTTCCTACTCCCATATCCGAAACCCCCATGTACCACATCGAAACCTACTCTAGTAGAACCTACATGCCCATTGAGGTCTCCTCCTAAAAAGAGCTTCTCAGAGATGGGCACACTACTAATCAATACGTCCAACTCATCCCAGAACTACCTCTTAACACTCATTAACACCTATTTGAGGGGCGTACACACTAATAACATTAAAAATTAAATATCCAACAAGCAACTTGACTAAAATAATCTTGTCTCCTTAACGTTTGATGTACACCACTCCATCCTTAAGGCTCCTGTCAAGCACAATGCCTACTCCATTCTTGGTTGTCGTAGTGCCCGTGTAGCAAAGCTTGAAGTCAGTATCTTCCACCTCCTTCGCATTTTGCCCCTTCCATTTCATCTCCTGAACGCAAATAATATTCACACGCTGCCTAATCATAGTATCGACTACCTCTCAAAGCTTACCTGTAAGCGACCATATATTCTAGGTACCTACACACAACCTACTAGGATCGGCTAGCTTCCTTACCCTTCACATTCATTGAGTCAAATACGAAGACCCTTGCTCATTTCTCACTACACCTGGGGCGGCGATGTAGCGTATCACTAAGGATGTGATGACCCGATCCTTGCTCATTTAACACCATAATCAGATCAAGATACAACGCTCCACCAATGGGGTGATGACCCGGCCCTTACCCATTTAACACCATACCCCGGTTCTGATATGGCGCGTCGCTAAGAGGGTTACACTGAATAAAAAATTTAAGGAAGTTCTTCTTCAAAATAAGGAATGTAATTAAGACTAAGAAATAAGGAAAGAAATTAAGAATATTATTAGGAAAGTTATTCTTGGAAATAAAGAAAGCAATTAAGAATAAGAAATAAGGAAAGTTATTCTTGAAAATATGATTTTCTTTTTTTATTATTCCTCTTCATTTATAATTTGCCATTTTTAACAGTGCAATACTCATTATTTTTTTTGAACTTTTTCACAAAAAATATTCTTTATTGCTCTACATTTTTTACAAAATGTTTCAATTTTTTTTAATTTTTTAATTTAACCTGACTGGTTTTCGGTAAACCGACCCGTTTACCGGCGGTTTTTCAATCCTTTGTACTATGATGGGATGCACCACATTACCCTTCTAATACATGAACATGCATAGTGTCACACCTGATTTTTAAACCAAATCGAATGCTCATAGTATATGGGTATAGGAACAAGTTTTCATGCATACCGTACAGAAAATGGATACAGAATAACTAATGTCACAAATATAGTATAATTATTATATGAATATTGTTTTTAATAAAAGACTAAATTGAACACTCTCAAAACACAACAACGGAATGACATCACACTCCATAGGCAGACGACTAGGGGCCGCACAAGCCTAGAACTCCTCATCGAAGTACTCCAGCTCTTCTCCAACTTTTGAGCAACGGTTTGAGTAGCAGTGGGAAATAGCAAGGATGAGTACACTTATGGTTGTCACTCAGCAAGTGTGGGAATAACTATAATTATATGCAACTAATACCATCAAAACTTAAAGCAAGAAGGATCATATATGTAAGATTCATTGACACCTAGCAACCTTTTTGCTATGTGAAGTTGAAACTACCATACCCAATTAGTTTCATTAAAAGAGGTTGATCGAGGGTTACCACGCAACCTAAAGACTCATGAAAAATCTCAAACCAATGTTGCCTCACAACTTGACAAGTCTCACCCAGACTTATTCCCATCCACAACTAGACCAAATAAATTCCCACTAATCCAGGGAGAATCTCAGACCTCTTGTAATCGTAAGCATGGCTGTCATGAAAGTTCTACACTCTAGAAAGTTTAGCGCCATGTACCCACTCATAGTGATTTCATCAACTTTCAACGACTAGAGAACCTCCGTGTTTCCATGCTAGCCAAACACAATCCCACTTCCCTTGGTGTGAGGCCAGGAGATCACTACATGTCGTTACAAAGGTTTACTACTGGTAGTATGTCCCGTCTTGCTAAGGTTTTTCCAACAAAGGCCCCTCTTATAATGCTAAGGTTTCCTACCGGGCACGTGGTGGCATCGGTTCTTCTGGGGTGTCTACTCTCTAGAATTGGTTCTTAGCTGAATTGAGAGACTATCCACAAACCGTACCATACACCGGGCACCTTTCCAATCCATCCACCATCTTAGTCCATATAGGAGGTACCTTTCTAAACCAGCCACAATCCCAAATCCATACACCAGGTACCATGTCGAACCATCCATTGCTCAAACCACGACATCTAACTATCTCATATAATAACCAACATCTCATGCTAAACCAACACAGTGTCTTGACCGATGAGCAAGAACATATTGGTGAAGTCCACCAAAGTCTCAATTAAGAGAAAGACACAACTGTACTATGACTGCAGGGCTAAGCAACATCTACCCATACTCTCATCCCACAACTAATGCAAAGTAAACTAGAACATCAATTTAATGCATGTGGGTGTGTAAAGGTAGAGAGAATAGAAGTTTATATACTCAAGGATACTAGCCTCTTTCCACTTGCTGCTACTCAAAGTCTTCCTCCTTCAAGCCTTGATGGTTCTTGAACAAAGGAACATCTTAACAACAACAACTAGAAATGAGCAAGCAACAATAAATGAAAAATAATACACCAAACAGTACCTAAAATTTTAAAAAACAATACTAAAAGATTCTACACGTCGCTACAAATGCGTGAGCGTAAGAATCACTGAAATCGGAGCCACGGTTTAAAAGTTATGAGCTTTAAAGATTAAAGGACTTAATTGTAATTATTAATTAGTTTAGTGGATTTTTGTAAAATTACAGGGGTTGAGACGGTTATTCAGGTCGGGGACTAGATGAGATAAGGATAAACACATTGGGTTGGCCTCCGGATAAGGGAAACACTAAGATTGGGTTAAGCTTAGATTTGTGTTGAAGTCTGAGGTGGCTAGGATCGGGTAGCTCTGGATCGGTAATGTGTGGGATAAGGAAAAATAGTGTCAGGTTAGGCCAGGATAAGAAAAAAAATATCACCTGGGTCAAGGTCGGGTAAGATTCAGGTTGGAGTTGGTTGGGGTTAATAGTCGGGTTCCATCAGAGAGGCTGAGTTGGATTAGGAATCGGGTTAAGTCCGAGTCGTTGGTCGGGTTAACTCTCGGGTTCCTCCAGATAAGGGAAAATGGTAATCCAGGTCGGGTTTGGGTTAGCACTAGGGCTAGGTTGATTCAATATGTGATGTCCCCAGACACCTCAGAAAAGATTTGCACATTCCCATATGATTGAAGGCATGAATCAAGAAACAGTTTGAACTCTACTATCCACAGTATCGTGAAACATGATGAACACAAAATCGTTGTGATGTATAGTCATATGGGTGGGAGATCGCAGGGTGATAACACGACAGACTCGTCCAGCGACAGTCTACATGCCACACGCATTGAGATGGATAATGGAAAATCCTTTTGGGAAGATGTAGCTAACATCATAGAACTAATTGTGGTATGATCTACGCATAAAAAGAAGCAAGGGATTTTTTGGAAAGTGGATGGATTTACCGGGGAGTGCACTGGATAGATCCAAATCAGAGAGAAGTAGTCGATGAGAAGCAAACTCGGGCCTCCACTCGAGCTGAATTTTGGATATGTTGTAGAGGATATTGATACACATCTCCTCCAAAAAGAATCACTGCATTTGGTTGGTTAGATCTCCAGGAACACGGATGTCAATCTGGGGCAGCAGTGCTATTCACGAGAGCAGTGCGCGATGGCGGTGGCCTGGGGGGGCATGGGGAGGAGTTTAGGGGGTGGGGAGGATGTGGGGAGCTGCCTCACTTATATAGTGGAGAGTCTAGGGTTTGTTTTTGGCTTTAGAGTCGGCTCACAAACCAATAGATTAGTGGGGGTAATGGGCCAGGAAAAAGATAGGGCAAACAAGCTGTGGTAAGGAAACAGACTGGGCCAAGGCAAGGGATTGAGCCCAAGAGCTAGGGAAAGATTTCAAATGCTTTCTAATTTTTCAGGATTTAGATTTAAACGAATTCTGATCAAACTCAAATGAATTCTAGCCAAAACTTAAACTAAAGCACACAACAATTCAAAATAAAATACACACGGCATGGATGCGTCACATAATTATATAAAGCCTAAATTAATTTAGAAAATAGTCCTTTTGCCTAACAAAATGAATTCTATTGAATAATCTAAAGGCAACTTTTAATCTATTCACAAAAAGTTTTTAAATTTTAGTGAATTTTAGCCGCATTCCAAAATTTAGAATTTTGGGGTGTGACACATAGGCCCTATTTGGATCCAGTTTTTTTTAAAAGCTAGTTTTTAAAAACTGTGTGGCCTCTAAACAATCTAGTTTTTTTAGTTTCTAAAATCTAGGTGCCCAATTTTTAAAAACTCATTTATTAGAGTCATACCCAGCTAAAACCAGCTTTTATCTGACAAAAGGTTCACTGCCCTTTAAAACTTAAGGATAATTACATGTATTGTCACCCAATTTTTAGAAACTAGTCTAAAAAACCCCACAGTTTTTAGAAACTGCCTTTAAAAGTTGATTCACATTTTTTTAGAAACTAGTCTCCAATCAACCTACCTAGTTTTTTTAAGAAACCAGCTTTTAAAAACTACATCTAAATATCAGTTTTTATGAAACTACAATGATTCCAAACATGACCTTAGGTGATATTAGAAAAAATATAAGTCACCTAAGGTCCTGTTTGAATCTACATAGTTTCTAGGAAACTGATTTTTTAGAAATTAAGAGGCATCACAATTTTTTCCCGGTTTCTAAAATCTAGGTTCCTTGTTTTGAAAAACTCATTAGCCAGTCATACTGAGCTAAAATCAGCTTTTATTTGGCAAAAAAGACCCACTGTCCTTTGATGGATTGGGATAATTACAAAGATTTGCCACCACCTTATCTCCATCCCATGACGCGTACATCTATGAGAAAACTTTCATTTGTTATACACATTATTGACACAAATAAGACTTAAAAAATTATGTGCATTACGCAACTCAAGTTAGCACCAAGCAGCCTTGAACATAAAAGAACATGACAGTTAAAGAACTAATTAAAGGAGGGGTAGACATGTCATTAGAGAGGGGGAAAGTTGGTTTGAAGTTTTAGAAATGGATCTCCAACCACCGCTGTGACACCCATAGTGCCACTGTAGCAGATACAATACATCTACAGTAACCCCACATTGTATCTACAGTATTTCTAGCTTGTAAACCTTGTCTGAGTATGAATTTAAATTCAAATCCAATTTGAATATATTTCCAAATCAAGTCAATTGCCACTTGTGTTGTAACTTCAAAATTTTGCATCCAAGTGAGACCATCTAAATTCACATTCAGAAAGATCATGACAAGGTAGAATTTTTGTGAATTATCCAATTTTTTCCCCAAAAGATTTGGACCCTCAATAAATTCAAGCCAAATTCCAACTCAATTCATTTCCTGATTTTGTAATTCAAATTCCATTTTGAATTGGAACTTCATCCCAACAGGAAAGTTGTTCCTTGTGACTTATTCTACCACCTTGCAAAATGAGGTGAATTTTGGAGATCAGAAAGTATAGTTTTGACAATTTACAAGTTTCAGGCAGAATGGAAATTTCAAATTTATTTTGCAAACTGGGCCAGCCCACAAGTCAGCGCCGCACACGCTCACTCAAACCGACCCGGAGCCCTTCCAGCCACTGTGGCCACGTCCTTCACACCACATGCTGGCTACTTGCTGCCGCCACACCACCACTGCCGACCGGTTGGCCGCTCGGTGTCATCCTCATGCGACCGCACCCGCCCGCCGTCTATAAAAGGTGTCGAAGCCGCTACTGTCTTCCTTTTCGCCACTCTTTCTTTCTCCTCGAAGCAAAAACAGAGCCACCATCGCTGCCTCGCAATCCTTCAGTGAACTCCCTCTCCACCGCACCGCTGGCCGCCTTTTTTCGGTCAGGAGATCGTCACAACCTTGCACAACTTCCTGTCCAAGTTTCGAAGCTCAAGACTCACCACCGCGACCACTAGCACAACTTCTTGTTCATCACCTTCGAGAACTGCTCCATCTGCTAGGGAACGACTCCAAGTCACCACCAACTGCCGAGAACACACCGGCGACCGAGAACACCACGCCACCGCCGGTAAGCCGCCACCTCACCATGGAGACCCGCTCTCCTGTGTGTCCCGTGTAGCTTCCGATGTAGCAGCGTGTAGCTCTTATCTCGTAGATGGAGTCAGACCAAACCCGGTGGCCTTTTGTCCGCTAGCGAGCCATCGCCGCCAGCACCACCAAGCTGAAGCGCCCACGCTCTCGATGCGCACAGCACACGCTTTGGGCGTGGGCCGGTGTTGCGGGCCCAGAGGTCAAGGCCATTGGAGCCTTAGCGGGCTGAGTCCGTTGAGCCCATAGCAACAATGCCATTTTCCCATTTTCCCTTTCGGATTTCATTTGAATTATTCAAATCAAATCTGATTTATTCCAAATTTTGTAGAATCTTGTTCAAACTTAGGAAATTTATGAAACCACTTCAAATCTTTGATTTCAAGTGGGTTCTCTGGATTAAAAATATAAAACCCAATAATTTCAATTATGTTTTACTAAATAATGGCCAGACTTGGTTAATTGAAGAATAAATCATATTTAAATAATTAGAAGTCTAAAATTAATGAAACTTGGCCTAAAATTCTAACTGAACTTTTCCAACGTGGCAAAAATACTTTCATACCTTGGAATAATAATTAGCTATGCTAATCACTTGTTTTCCCTTGGGTAGTTTAAACCTTTAGTAATTAATTGCTTAAGGCTTAAATTGACATGTTATGCCATGAGATCTTGCTAATGACCTCTCACCCTTAAAGTAAGCCACTCCAGCCATGTCATTAGTGGATGTTGAGTGATTACTTTCCAACCCCGCTCCCACCCATTAATGCTTAACCTATAGGAGTTAATGAAGGAAATTCTACGGACCAAAGTAATTAACTTTCTAATCACCTTAAAAGCTTGTGAGCCGTGTTGTTTACCTACCTTGGTTACCTTCGTCGATCATCATTAATTTTCTTGCATTGCATACCGTTTAGGACCTAACGCCGCCTTTGCCCAAGAGGAGCTAAGGCAGGAATCTCTTGGGGGACCACCATCTCGAAGCTTCGCTGAGACTAACTTCTCGCCCGAGCAAGGCAAGCACCAGAGCTTATCTCTTTCACCTTAGGGTTTTGCTTTATAATCATTTATGATATGCTCTTGATTGTGCACTTACGTTTAGGAGTTTGATGGAGCCCTAGTTTTACATTATGATCCTTCTAGGTCACCTTGTTCCGATGTGTAGCAATGCCACGATAGCATGACTATGCTTAGTAAATAAGATACTGTAGAAGTCGAGTGGCTAGAACTACTCGCGATAGGGCCCCTTCTCATAATGGTGGTTCTATGGTTGGTTTCCTTTTTAATGAACAAAAAGTTGCATGAAACTGAGACCAGGGAAAAATGGAGAATATCGGATGGGAAGAGTGGTGAGTGGTGTGTTTTCTTATTCGGAGCTCTGAAGGTAGTAGCCCCCACCTGAGTCAACTAAAGACCATGTCACTTGGCCCCGGTGAGCAAGTTTGATTATGTATTGGTGCATGTGGGATTTATGGGGGTCTCATAAACTTAGTAGCTTGGATGGTCGCTGAGTCAGGAGATACCTTACCATAGCTATAAGATGTAAACCGGGATAGTGTACGGGCCACCCATGGATGCCTGTCAAGACATTGCATTGAACACATGCACTAGGGTGAGGTGGGCTCGGCTTGACTGCTTGATCGTCGTTGCGAACTGTTGCCATACGTGGGGTCCCCGAGATCGTGCAAATGTTGTGTTGTCAGATTGTTCCCTTGCAACATGTATATTGATTCGAATCACCATGGCACTCTCAAAAATGAGTGACACTTGCTTGTTGCTATCATCCCATAGCAATCAAACTTTCATAATGTTACACTTGCTCATGAGGATGATATTGACTACTTTGTTAGTCAAGGAGTTGCTTAAATCAAATGTTGTTTGAGTACTCTTGCATGTTTAGAATAGGTTGCAAACTTATGATGCTAATTACTTAATCTTGGCTAAAACTTGCTTAAAAGTGATTAAAGGTAGTTGTTGTAGGACTATGAGTCCTCTTTCCGCTTGAAGCCTGTGCATATCTAGAGTTTGACCGTCTAGTCATGACGGGTAGGTCTTGCTGAGCGTAGTTGCTCAAACTTTGCTTTGTATATCTCTTACGTGCAGGTGATCTTTCTTTCCCTTCCAGTGATGCTGGCGATGACTATCAGTGGGAGGTCCAGACTTTCAAAGGCTGGACTCCGTACTGGGACCTGTCACAGGCGTAGAGGTTTCCGAGAAAGAACTTCACCTCTTGGGTGAGGTGAATGGCCTTGACGTCGAGATAAACGCTTCCGCTTAAACTGTTCTATCTTTTGAAGCACCTTTTGCTTCATCCTTTTGTAAACAGAAACCTAAGTTGTAATAACTTAACTTTCACTTAAATATGGTATTGTATGCTTGTGGGTTGTATTTGTGTATTCTTGCTTCATCGAGAATCCCACCAATCAATCTTGAGGCGACAAACCCCTCATTTCTTAGGTGGTTCTGTCACAACCGCCACCTAATTTTTTAAACCATGTTTTAGAAACTATCTCTAAAACCCAATTTTAAGAAACTGTAATGGATCAAAAGAGAGCCTAAGCCCATTCCCAGTGGAGTTTTCATCACATGGTTTCCAACCCTGCCACATCATCAAGTGTAAAGATGAAAATAGGAATGAAACAACCTTTCTCAGTAGACAGTTTCTTGTCATAGTTTCCTAGACTAGCCACTGTATTTAAGTGTTACATAATCTTATGACCAAATCATCTAGAGGGAGTTGCCATGAAACGAAATGGCTCACAATGATAGTTTCAGCTTTCAAGACATTGGAAAGGAGTTGGACTAGTTTCATCCCCATGAAACTGTGTTAATCTCTTTCTTCATAAATACTGTGTCATGTGATCCTCAAATCTGATATGGCAAGGTAATTAATGTCATGAAACACCTTATGAATCCTCCCCTGTGAATGGCCTAAGGAGACAAACACAATGTATGCTTAATGATGGCAGTAAAATTCCATTTGTGCCAATGTTTTTTTACCTAATTAAGAAATTAAGTAGGTAATCCTATATACCTATATTCCTATGACCCACTAAGTCATTCTCTTGACATGCAAGATATCCACATCAACATCTGATCAGATCATGACACATCAGCATCCCTCTAACATCATTTGCCACATCATTTTGCATAATAACAAAACTTTAAAATGATTTATCTCACTCATATGATATCCATTCAAAATTATGTTTTCACCATTGTGTGCTATGCGATGAACAAAACTCGATCTCACTTACAAATGTTTATTTTTTTTAAATTAACTCATCGTTGCTTTAAATCTTCACCGCCCATTTGTAGCAGCTGAATCGACCATGTAGATTTTCTTTATTTTTTGGCCCAGAAAGATTCGTGTCAGCACAACTGGCATCGTCTCCTCCATTTCCCCTCCTCGGTGCCACCTCTCCTCCAGCCGACGTCGCCACGCCGTGTTATGCTTCCTTTGCATGGCCCAAGATGAGCTCGTTGCCTCCGCTTCATCTTCCGTCAACACTTTGTCCCGTTGTCTCCTCTCTCAAGTCAAAACTGAAGCATTGAATCCACACCACTGCGTCAGTCACCCTCCCTGGGCCGCACGAGTCAGACCCTCCAATGCTATAAAAAGGTTATCTCAACTTTGACCACCTCTCCACCACTCAATCATGTCTCCATTTTGCCTCCTTCCTAGCTAGAGAACCACGCCATCGGAGCTCCATCTATCGCCATTGTTCCCTTTCACCACCGTCCCGCACCCATCATTCCTCCACACAATGACACCCACGCTGACGAACTAGCCGACTCTCTTTCGCTTCCCGAACAACTTATCAATATTTGAATTCACGTAAATATAAGATATTTTGAAATCCCGCAGCATCGCGTGAGGTTATCAACTAGTAACCAATATGTTTTTACCCATTTCCTAGAGCAATTACTGGTTGTACCCCCGTATGTCTAACAAATACCGGTCATACCGCCATCCATTGGTTTGTATGTTTTGACCGTTTTCCTAAAGAAATGTAAACATAAACTGCCAAATGTAGAGAGAGAGCATCCAAAACATTTCAAAAGATATTATGGTATCGCTACTTTGCAATATTGGAGCAATCTTATTGGAACATGTCTGGAGGCCCATGCAAAGCCACCTAAAACAAGACTTTGATTGGGCCTAAAGATGAATAGTGACCTGGATTAGAGGAACACTACTACAAAAATGGTCATAGGTGGCACCCCTATCAGCAGCAGTTTGATCACATATCAGCAATAGTTCATAACTAGCACTGCTGTTGGTAAGTGGTCAAACTATCAGCAGTGGTTCTAGTTGAGAACTGTTGCTGATAAAACCTTATCAATAGCGATTCTCATCTAGACCTTCTTCTCATCTAGTAGCAATTCATAACTAGCAGAACCACCGTCGTCGTCCTCTCTAAGGTCTCCCCATGTCGTGCATGCTGACATGTCCGGAGGCCCTTGAAAAACCACCTAAAACCAAACTTTGATTTGACCTAAAGATGAATAGTGATCTAGATTAGAGAAACGCTACTACAGAAAAGGTCATATACAGGTGGCACCCATATCAACATTGGTTTATCCAAACCACTGTTGGATCACATATCAGCAGTGGTTCATAACTAGCACCACTGCTTATAAGTGGTCAAATTATCAGCAGCGGTTCTAATTGAGGCGGTTCTAATTGAGAACCGCTACTGATAAAACCTTATCAACAACGGTTCTAGATAATTTGAACAATATAAATACTCACCCGACCGTGTCGATTCGCTTCATCCCAAACACTCATGAGTTCCCGATGCAAGTGCCCGTGTGATCTCACTAGCGCCAGCGCTGTCCGCCGTCTGCCACTGCCTCTCTACCCTGGAATCCTCAAGCTCCAGCACACCCACCACCACCACTCCACGCTATCATCGTTCTCGCAACCGACAATGACCTTCTTTGCTGGTAAGTGTTGCAGATCGACGCACATCTTCCTTCTTTCACAAGTAAGGTATGCTAATGCTTAGTAAAGTATAATTTTTAGGATCTCTACTCTGGACTAGGGATTCTTAGTAGGGTACAATTTAGGATTTTCTTGTTAGGATTCTTCTTATTGTTAGGATGCTTATGATACTTGTTTAGAATGGTGTTAGGATTCTTCTTTGCTGATTTAGGATTCTTGTTGTTAGGGTACTCGTAACCGACAGTAAAGTACAATGTTGTTTAGATTTTTAGGGTTTAGGATTCCTGTTGTTAGGGTACTAGCAGCCGACAATAAGATCAATGCTAAGCTTTTTTTCTTCTGTTTTTACAATGCTAGAATTGTATTATATGTTAGAATTGTTTTACCAATGCTAGAATTACATTATATGCTATAGGACAATGCTAGAAATGTTTATTAAGTGATAGGATTTTTTTTTCTATTTTGACAATGTAATCTGGCAATGCAAATTGTTATAAGACAATAGTAGAATTGTTTGTTAGATTTTTTTTGGTTTTGACAATGTATATATTTTTGTTGATTGGTCTCAACACGGGTACTGTTAGATACACCCTTTTATAGATTCAAAAGAGGGGCTATATATGGACAATCTTGAAGCTGAATGAAATTGGAAATAGGGGTAGTGATGAACAAGCAAGAACACACAAGGATTTTAGAGTGGTTTAGGCCGCCAAAGCGTAAAACACTACGTTCACTTTTCTTGTATTGCTCTTGGGAGTGTGAGTGTTACAATGCTTGACAAAGCTTATGCATGTGAGAAAATATGTAAGAGTCTGTAGTTGGGAAAGTTGCCCCAAGACCTTTTATACGCCAAGGGCTTGGGTTACACTGAGAAGTGTTCAATGGTGCACTGCACTAATGCTACAATGCGCTTTGTCTTGTAATGGCCTATGAGACCTTATGACAATGGATAACTTCGGCATGGCCATCACCATCCTAATCAGGTCCCTCTCCATCTGTCTTGCCTCCCTATGTCCAGCCACTCACTGTCCGGTCATGTCCTGCAAGTGGCCTGTATCGTGCGACAGTAATGGCAACAATGTCTTGGAACCCGACATGGTATAGTGCCTTGGAACTTGGTGCGACACATAGCTGTCGTGCTGTATTGATTGTTCGACCTGTGACAGAGATATAGGGATCTCTAGGGTAAATGCAGTCTACTTCCCCCATCGCGCATGCACGCACGGTGTTAGTGTTGGCTTATGGTGTACGCCTTGGCCAAGACACTCTTCTCTAGGCGTGGTTTAGTTGACTGAAGACATGTGGCACTTGTGTGAAGACTCGTGGTGGCCCTCAGACCCGGTTCCTGTCAGGCTTGCCCTGACCGTGTGTCGCCTTGAGACCCAACCTCGGTGGGGGTCGGTGTTCAGTGCTATGGGATGCATCGCAATACCGAACCTGGCCCTGGCCAAAAGTTGGGGCTGGGCACAACGAGACACATGGTGGTCCGGGACCTGGCCCTAGTAGGGGGCAGGTCCGACACTATTGGGCACATGGCGACTCCAGACCGGGGCTTGGTGAAGCGGGCAATTCCCACGGTAGTTGACACGATCTTCATGCTTGGCTTAAGCCGGTACTTAGGGGTACTCGTGCCCCGCGGTACTGACAATGTTTATTATGTGATAAGATCATTCATGTTTAGGTATGGTTGGGAGCAGCAATAGGCATCAGGAGCTCGCTTGTTGGTAGGCACGAGACTCGAAGGAGAGGTTCTCTTTGATACGCACCTGCACTCCTCCCATGGGATCTCCTTCACCGGGCTCTGAGTCTGACAACGACTCTAGGGTAGAGATGTGATACGTGGCTCCAACGTCGACGCACCAACAGGAAACAATCGTATTGGAGTCATAGTTATCGTTGTCGAAGGAGGAGGTGGAGAAGGAACCGAACCACGTCGAAAGGGTATGCCATGATTGATATTTTTATTGTTACTTATCTTGATGATAGAGTGATACTCGAATAAGATCAAATCTTATAATTAGAAAAGACTAGAGATAGAGTCATACTTGAACTATAATTACAACTGACCCTGAAGACTTTTCTTATAACCTGTGCCCCATGGGTATAAAAGGAGGGCAGGGGCACCCTCAAACTCTAACTACAACAACAATATCAATTGTACTGAGCAATATAAGAACATATGACACAGAGCTATTATCTTTTGAGAGGATTAAACTTGTCTAAATTTTTTTATCTCTCATGTTATCATTATTCTCCCATCATTATTCTCTCGATCTCACGGTCACTACTGTATAAATTTATTATTATAAACACCGATGGCATGATCGTCGCCGAGCGTCGACGGGCTCCTCCGAATCCAAACACCCGAACCCGTGCGTACGCACGTATTGCAGAGATCATTGGACGGCGGACGCGCTGTTGTCACCAGGCGGCTTCCCGAGACCGACTGTTGTCACCAGGCGCGCTGCATGCTAGGCTGCGGCTGGAAGGGTGCAAGCTCCTCTTTCTCGTGACGTGAGATCAGGAAGCACTCGCCGGGTTGCTAACGTGGGATCAGGGAAAAAATCTTTACTTTCTTTTTATAATTTATTATTTTTTCTTTCCCCAAAGCTTATATGCAAACCAGATGTCACTCTGGCACAGCCAATGGTCACCTGGTTGTGCGTGCGGAGTACATATGGATATTGATTAACTTGCTGCTCTCATGTGCTTGTCAGTTTTTGTTTCGGCATGAGGGATAATTAATCTACGGCTCCGCCAACTTTGTGACATCGATTTTGACGACTCGCCGACTCGTCGCAGATCGGCATCACCAGGAACATGACGACACAGCGATTAGCGTTTCTTGCCAGGCCCTTCACGATTTGGGTTTGCATGAAGGCGGAGGCATCGATCCTTCAAACTCTGGTTTGAGTCCACAGCGAATAAATACAGGGAAGATAGATATTATTCCTTCGTTATTAAAACTTCCCTTTTTTAATTCATGGCACGTCAATGGGGCGAGAAAATCGTGTCATCAGGTCGGTTGCGTTGGTGTCCTGGGTGTTTTCCTAATTGCGGTTGGGAGCGAGACGAGCTGTGGGGCCTTGCGAGCCGAACGCTCGCGAGGAGCACGCAGGGGCCACCAGGCAGAAATCCGAAGGCAGGTCCGCAAAGCTGCTCTTACCGGACGGTTCGCACAATTTTTTTTTCCATCAGTTGTTCTGTGCTAACCATAAGCTTTGTCCTGCTAGTACTGCTTATAATTTTACAGAGAAGGTTGGTGGCTAATGGTCGTCGATCAGTCGAGGGGCAGTCTTTGATCATTCCGAGATCACTCTTTATGCGCGCATCAACAAGGCTCCGCGTCATGCTTCTGCCTTGCTACCACGCCGATGTTGTGTGCATGCATGGCCGCGCTCAAGCGTGCCGCCTCGGCTGCCTGCTTGAATCAATCGGCAACCCGGAAGCCTATAATTTCTACACGGCAGCTCGACCACTCGGCGGGAAGATACGCTCAACAAATATAAAAAGGGGGCAGCTGTTCTTCGCATGCCCGTGCATGAGAGCAGGGAAGAAATACCTTCTTTTCGCTTACTTATGCTGGCTACTTTAGCTATGTTTGTTTCTCAAACTTGGCAACCATGTGATCATACGCAAATATATGATTCAACTAAGGCCCCGTTTGGATCTAGTTTTTATAAAAACTGGTTTTTAGTAATAGGTTCTAAAAATTAGTTTCTCAAAACTTATTCTCATTTTTTAGAAACTCGAATGACATTATGTCCCTCATTAATTTGTTTACAGAGAAAGGAAGAGGTGGTAGCATGAGATGTAAATAATATGTAATTAATAAAGGACAAGAGGTAATTAGCAAAAAAACTGATTTTAGCTAGGGTGGATCAACTAATGAGTTTTTAAGAAATTAGGTTTCTAGTTTCTAAAAACCGAAGTAAAGATCACCCCGTTTGGAGGACTATCAGTTTTAGAAGCTGGTTTGTTAAAAACTCAATGTATTCAAACGGGGCCTAAAGTTCTGCTCTTATGTGCCTTTTACCACATGAGGTCGTGTGTCGACTGTATCAGCTGAGAGTCTTCACCTCAATGGACTTCATCCTACGGCCTCTCGATCGACCACTCACTTGGCGTATCTCGCCAATCGACGGTGACTCGGGGCTCGGTGCGTATTTCCCCAACCAACAATCCGAGCTTGGCACGTACCTCCCTGGCCATCGATCTGACTGCCAACATTGACTCGGCAGTGCCATCCACTACTATAAAACAACCTCTGTAGCAACCAGGGGGGGTCGACTTTAGCAACGAGCATCTTATGACCCGTTTCTACAGTAACTCCTCGGTGATGTCACCGAACTGCCCGTCACTGCTATGACCCTCAGTAGCAACTAGCTCGGGTGACATCACATCTGCGCCCATTGCTAATGTGACCATTTGGTAGCAGCGACGAGCGACCTTAGATATCACACGATCCCATTGCTACTCAGGGCCACAACAGCGATGACCATTCGGGTGATATCACCCGGGTCCGTTGCTACTAAGGGCCATAATAACGACCTCCCGATTAGTCCCACCTCATTCACAGAAATTGTTATTGACCCACATAAATACCTTGCTTACAACACAACATATTGAGGTGGTGTCCACGGGTACTCTAGAAATTCTAGAGTGCTCGTGGACGCTGTCTTCTTCTTTTTGTAGAGCCTACACTATAGACATTAGCAGCCTTTATACGCTGAACTTTGGGAGAAGTCATGTTAAATAGTTTCATAGTTGACCCTCTTGTCAGTGACCCAAAATAGCAATGGGCGCATTGACATAGTCAGTCTGTTGCTACTCAGGGCTACAACAGCGACGGACACTCGGTGATATCACGCGGGGCCATTGCTACCAAGGGCCACAAGAGTGATGGGCATTCGGTAATATCACCCGGGGCCGTTTCTACCAAGAGCCACAACAATGATGGACATTCAGTGATATCACATGAGACCGTTGCCACTAAGGGCCACAACAGCCAAGCCTCCTGATTAGTCCCACCTCGCTCACACAAAGTAGAACTGATCCACATAAGTACTTGCTTATAATAGTACATTGCGGTGGTAACCACGGATAGACAAAATTAATTTCTCATGTATCCATGGATGCCGTCATTTTTATTTTTTAGAGCCTACTGTGACCGGACCCGCTTGCATATTACCGAACGTATCCCTTGAGCAGCCTCGATCAATTGCATGTTGTCCCACCTCGCTCACCAAACTTGGGAGAAGCCATGTTAAAAAGTTTCATACAAACATCTATTTTGTACAACACCGTGGAGAGAGTAGTCCTCACCGACCAGGGTACCAAGTTCTTATTGGTTGGTTTGATATCACAATAGAACCCAATGCATATCATGAGTATTCCTGGCTGGTGAGGTCTGTTTCTCCATGGTTTGTTTTTTTAAATGTTATTTGTTACTTTGATCATTCGTAGCAACGGGCTTGGTGACATCTCCTCCCGCCCGTTGCTACCTGGAGTGTTTTGGCGTCATTTTTGCCGCCAAAATTTTGTGGCTGGGTGCCACACAAAAGTAGCCATCTATCCTCTCTCTCTCTCCCCTTAGGCAGCTGACATGTCTCAAAGCCCAAACAACAAAGCAATGGCCATCTCACGCGCAAGGATGGTGTATTACCCGAATTGCCATGTCCTCACCAACTAGAATTGGGCAATCACACAAGAGAACCTTCACCGTGTGTTCTACAACTGCCCCTACTTTTCGATAAGCATCATTTGATATACATGCATATTTGCGTTTGCTTCAGTTGAGTGTGACTGTGTGTAGTCAATCTTGTATTTCAGGCTAGAGGTTGCCAGTTCTTCCAATGGGAGGACATGATGGAGCAGATGCCACCTATTCTTATAGTTCCTTTACCTCCTACAACTGTTCAAGCTATTCCTGAAGTGGCCGTGCTGAGAGATAGGATGGACATGATTATTGATCACCTAAAATGGATCGAGAAGCTTGTGTGTGTGCATAGTTGTTGTAGTGTATGCAGTATTAATGAAGT
>VSTD030000174.1:0-18384 GCA_008808055.3 Sporobolus alterniflorus | reverse complement strand
CTGGTGCCGCATTCACGAGCCAATCTGGCCACCCAGGATCAACATGCTCAATGGATGACTTCTTAGGAACACCACAATCCACCTTATTTCCGTATCTTCCCATTATACCATTATGCCCACTGTTTATCCAGATCTTCAGTCGTTTGTGCACGCTTGATTTACTAGGGTGATCAGTAGCTGCAACTGACTTATCTGTATCATCTGAGAGGGAGCTGGGAGTGAAACCATTTCCTTCAGTCAGGGAATCAGGCACTTCAGTATTTGCCCCATCAGTATTTGATACATCAGCTGAGTCATTACTTGATGGTGCAAATAACCGTTGCAAACATGTGCATGAAGTGGTTTGCCTTTCTGAAGAGGTGCCGTCAGCTTTTTTAGAACATTTAGGGCAGATGTGACCTAGAAACACATTTAATGCTCTTCCACTTGATTGAAGGCATCGAATCTGTACCAAACTTTGCAGTGGATTCCTTGTGAGCATCTTCATTCTCAAGAAAATAGATAGTGCACGAAACTGCTATTTACCTGGTCCAACAAGAGCCTAGACGAAATTATTAATCAAAAATCCAAATTGGTTGGCTATAACAGAGATTCATAAACAATTCTATCGAGTCTAAACTGGTATTTGATGCAATTTCACAGCGAAAAAAGGCCTAAGTACAAGAAACTCAAATCAGAACGCCGACAGGAATTGAGAAAACAGACAGAAAGTACAAACCTGCAAATTGGAACGTCAACAATGGTTCGCGTAATGTCTATCTGCCTCTCACCGTTATCACCTTTCTATCTCTGAAATCCATAATACCAACAGGTTGCTTTGGAATTCATGCAATGATATGAGCTGACAACCCACCTTCCAGGGCCAGTATCAAGAACACCCGGTTCTTCCGTTTCCAAGAATTTGTTCAGTGATTTCATTGGAATATATATGATACCAATTCACTTCACGGAAGCTAATATCAATGCAGTAGGAATTCCTTCTACAAGGAAAAACAGCAAGAGACATATATCATCTTAGGAGGTGGTGAAGAGAGGGACTCTTAAAAAACAATAAAAGTTGGAATCTCCTTGCAGGGGACCCATGGTCAAGCCCAAAACTCAAATTCTCGATCTTCTTTCCCTTCCAAGAAAATGTAAGGGCGATAAAAGCTGAACACTGTCCCCCACCTGGCCCTCTCCCCATTGTAATCCTGAAATGTTGGAGAGAAAGGTGGGGCCCACAATGCAAAAGGGATTCGGATTACCGAAGAATGTTTTATGATATGTTTCTGCCAATACACCCTGTTTCTGCACTAATCTAACCAAGAAAATTAAAGTGTTACTCGATAGGGAAAAGTAAAATCCCTACAGGATACTCAGAACAGCGAAGCAGGGGAAAACAGAGGAGGGGAGGATTTGTTGGGACCTAAAGTTAGATAGTACCAGACTTTCAGTGTACCCTTTTATCCAGTTTTCCCAGTTTTTCCTTTTATAAACAAACGCGGTCGATGATTAGAGAAACAGCAAAGAGATATTACATAAAGCTATACAAAATATATGTTAGAAGTTACCTTAGTTTCTCATGTACCTTGTCTGAGTTCCCATCGGTCGCCTCCACCCTCCAGTCCAGCTTTGCATCCCTACAATGCATCTGTGACCGTGGAGCTGAAACTGTGTCATTACCTCTTCTCATCTCAGAGCGATGTGCGGCGTAGTCACTCATACTGTACAAATTGCACATCCTTATGTCATCATCCTGTGGTCAGCGCTTCGAATAATGGATGTCATAGCTGAACATGCTGATTCGCTCTGTTGTAATGATGGACGAAGGGGCTACCGTCTTCTCAACAATCCTTGCTCTTCGAGGGCATCCCACTTGAGCATTTCCTCGAACACCTAGCGAGCACGATCCAAAAGTCTCCAGCTCCAGGCCCGGTAGAGGTATCCCTGCTCTTGAAACCGGTGGCCACGCTGGTTATTAGTAACTCCTTTCACCAGCCTCCCGTCAACGTAACCAACACGTCGAGCGATCGGCGAGCATGCAGCGCGCGGAAGCTGTGCCTAGAAAAAGCGAATTTTCATGTCACGGAAATATCTAGTGGTCACAGGTGAGGCACGTGACCAGAACATTCACAAATTATTGTCTTAAGCAAGAAATTTAGTTCATTTTTTAACTACAAATCATTTTTAACGACAATAATTTCATGATGGAGATAGTATAAAAAAGTCTACTTACTTTACTACTATGACTGCAACAATTTTATTTATCCATTTTGTCGGTGATTAAAACCTCCGGCCAATGCATCAAAGTCACGCAATTCATCTCAATGTCTTAACTACAAGACATAAATATGTATACAAGTGTAGAGTTTTGCAACGGGGTGATGGCCCGTTAGGAAAAGGAGCGCCATCTATTCTCTTAAAATTAAACGGTTCCGCCGAGTTACCCGAGTCTATCGTGGACTCAATCTTCATCATTATCATGTCCTGTCTCACCGGTCTTGCTTGAGAGGTCATATCTCAGATCAGAGAGAACACCATTGGTGTACGTTCCATATTGAGGCACCGTTGATTAGAGATCACATGTGCGTTGCACTATGTTTCATCCGTCTCTGACCGAGGCATTCTTCATGATGTCACTAGCATGGTATTGTCTCCCTCCCCTAGGGTAGGGGGGCGAGTAGTTTACTGTATGATGCTCTATGTGATCATACAATTTTTAAACTGCAAATAAAGCTTCTATGTGAACATAAAAAAACGACAAACATCACTGATTCAACTAGTCTAGATTAAATAGGTAAAAACGACAGATGCCAGAGAGTAAAGTGAGTAAAACCTCTTTTGAGGAAGGTGAAGAAACAAATTATTTGATGGTAGTGCTATTTGCATGAAAATATAGTTTAACCTTAAACTCTCTTTTGTAATTCTTTCTTTGACCTTAGTTTAAATATAAATAACTGACATTGTGTTATTCCAGATCTAGTTTGACACAATCACGGAATGGAAGCCACGAGGTTGAATCTTTTTTTAGTGCTGTTGTCTCCTTGCACAGAGCCCTCTGCACACATATTCTTCAAGAATATTACTCCCTCCGTTCTAAAATGTAATCATATTTTGGGTTTGGTCAAAGATATTTTTTAACTTTGAATATTAATAAAAAATATTAGATTCTATGTATATATACCGTATATTTATATTACACATGGGTTTAGCCTCACTATTAGCTACACTGGACCTAAATTGCGACACCCGATTTGAGTCAGACCGTGCCACCCACAACCAATCAACCCAACCTACTGACCATACCAGCCTCGTCCAAAAATCATGCTCGTCACCCATATCCCCGCGACCCCCCTCCCCCTCGCCTGCTGCCAAATCCATTCCACACCTCCTCATTCCCGCCCTCGATCCACAATTCGAGGAGGTTGTAGCACGCTGCCACCGATGTCTCGCCAATGAGCGATGTGCCACCGAGCCACCCTCGAATGCGGCGACACAGTCCCGTCCTCTAGCCAACCGCCGTTCAACATTGCCACTCGACGCGCCGCCGCTAGGGTTTCACCACCGATGAGGCAATGCTCGGATCCCACTACTGTAAGGGTGGGCGTTTTCACAACGGTGACTTAGATCGGGTATGTGCATTTCTAGGTGCAGAATAGCCTCACCGTGTGTGTGTATATATATATAATCTTACTAGATTCACTATGAAACAGACTTTAATAAGATGTAACTCTTTACACTAGAAATTATTTAATTTTTAGATACTATTAATCAAAGTTAAAAATTGACTTTAACTAAGGGTGTGTTTGGTACAGTTCCAGATTCACTGAGAAATAGAAATGTTTCAGTTTCTCCCGAGAAATAATTCACAGTTGAATTAGAATCACTTTGTGAAATCGTTTGGCTCGTCTGTTGAAACATTTAGGATTCAACGGGAATGAATCATAATCATTTGAAATAGCTATTTTGTCGTTTTATGGTTGCAGTACAAAAACTCAAAATGTTTCAAACCAATTCATCTCTGAAACATTTTAATTTTTTCTCCATTTAGAACCGCTCCAAGTGATTCAAACTTGAATCAGAAACATTTCGCCTTCCTAAACGGAGCCTAAACCTAAAAATGCTTAGCTCTGGGATGGAAGCGCTCAACTTTGACACTGATACATAGCTAGTAGCTACAAGGAGAAGAGGTCAAGATGACAACATGGATTTTTTTTTGTGAGGAATGCCTTCTGAGACTCTGACGGGGATCCCCATTCTCGACATATAACTGGTGTTCTGAGGAGAATTTTAATCCATACCCGATTCTCCAGTCCCGCAAAGAATTTAATTCATACGTGATAACGTGGGGAATTTTAACCCGTCGTGTTGACTATTTTTACTCAATGACCCATAATGGGTACCCACAGGAAAACAAGGGTAGGAGATACTATTCTATATCCAAACCCGTAGACCGTATGAAGATTACATTTTCTCCATATTCATCCCCCTGTGGGGAGAAATCTTCGACTGACATCTTGAAGCAGAGGGGCGGTCAATAATGGCTTTGGGATGCGATGGGCCATGATGTCGAGTCAACAATGTTCCATGTAGAAGAAGTCAAGTGGCCATGAACAATTTGTGCATGCTAAAGTAGTGAAAGTGAAACTATTGTGGCTG
Organism: Sporobolus alterniflorus; assembly: GCA_008808055.3. Lineage (NCBI taxonomy): Eukaryota > Viridiplantae > Streptophyta > Magnoliopsida > Poales > Poaceae > Sporobolus > Sporobolus alterniflorus. The sequence continues at coordinate 13,746 of VSTD030000174.1, read as the reverse complement.
ATGGAGAAGACCACAAAGAAAAGATGGTTTAGAAAAAAAATACATCTGTGGATATAAGAACCTATTTGAATTTCCTTTCCTTTTTGTATTGTATTCCCTCCATTATTAAATTATTATCATCGTTACCTTTTTGAGTTATGTTTAACAATTCGTCTTATTTTTTTAAAAAACTTTAATATAGTATGTTATGATTCATTTTATTACTAAAAAAATTGAATTATAACTTATAATTTTGTATATTTGAACTAATATTTTGAATCAGACAAGTTGAGAAATTAAGTGGGTTGTGCCTTCGTTTATATGTGTGATGAGTAATTGACTTGTTCTAGTTTGAATTTGAATTCGGCGTATTTCGGTTGAACTAACCCAGATTGAGTTATTTGATGTGGACAAACATGTTGCTTTTCTTGTGATGTGTAGGTGGCGGACGCGACATGGCAGACAGCGACGAGGATCGAGCCAGGAGTAGGAGACTTAGAACGGAGGATCGAGGATGATCAGCACAAGTTGGATACTCGATGGCCGAACGATCGAGAGGTCAGGTGAAGCCGTGTGCGATCCGCATCGTACACGTGGAGGAGACAAGAAGCGTGGATTTCTCGGTTTAGCCTCAAAACCAGTGAAGATGGTTTGTCAGTGGTTTGGTCTCAAAACCACTGCGACAGTTTCTTGGTTTGGGCCTCAAAATCAAGATCAACGGTTTGGTAATTAGGGCTTCAAAATCACCACGACGGTTTTTTGGTTTGTGCCTCAAAATTAAGTGGGAGGAGGTTTGTTGGTTTGTGCTTCAAAATCGATAAGAGGATGAAGATGATGTGAGGACACGCATCGATATCTGATGGCTTGATTTATCGTGAAGTAAGTTGGGCTAGAGTTTTTTAGTTTTGCCTCAAAATTGGCAGAGGAGTGATGACGAATGATGCACGTGACATCATCATAGAGGTCACGTGGAAGAGAAGCAAAAGACAGTCGGTTCAATGGCATCAGGTGCGGCGCAGTTGATGTTGGACCAAACTACCCTTCAGTAGTAGTAGTTTTCATTTCAACCTACATGGACATATAAATAGAACCATAGGGATGCTATGGGAGAGTGTGAGTCTAGATCCCTCTCCCACCCCCTTTACTGTATATTTTTATTTTTGCCAGGTGTGGGTGTGTTTCATATCCTAGAGAAGAGATGAGAGAAGTGAGAGATCTCCCTAATCTTCTAAAGAGTCAGAGGATGTTTGGGTGGTTTTCACACCTTGTAAACTCTTAATTCACATCAATATAGCCGTGCTTTTGGATTGAATCATCTCCTTCCACGTGCTGCAATGTTTTTCTTTGTTAGGACTTTTGAAAGTATTTTTTGCCTAATTTTCGATCTCATGATTTGAGGAGTTTTTCTTCGATTCATTCCATAGATCTGGGTGCTAGGGTGAGCCTCATCTTCTGCCTTCATCCTTGGAGTGAATCCATGGCTCTAGCCCCTTCGATTTGGTGGATTTCTCCATGTTCCCACAAAAGTTAGGTTTTTCGAGTTCATCCAAAATTGGAAAAGAAATCTTTGGATTTGGAAAAACCCCTCTTGAGTAATATTATTCCTTTTATTGAGGTGACCCTTGTGTCCAAGTTTCATGAGATTTGGTGGACTGTAACTCAGGATCCATTGTTGGGAGATTTGAGTTCATGTTGAGAACACGTGTTGTTCTGTTCTATTGTTCAGTATTTTCGTTCAGTGCTCTTCTATCCTTAGTGTTTAATATTTTCCTTCATTTTCAGTCTTCAGTGCAATTAAATCCACATATAAATTAGGTGTTGGTTTTGAGAGATGTGTGGATAAAGGTAAAAAGAGTGCCCTCAAGTTTGTTCCTAGCTCCAACTATCACAAAGAGGAAGAATCACTTAAACCAATCAAAACCCACTACCCATCCAATCTCAAGCCATCCTTCAATCCCAAGAGAGGTGTGAAGAAAAATACTCTAAATCTAAGTGAGGAAGTTTACATTTGCATATTTTGTGGCTGTGTGGGTCAGTTAGATGAGTTTTGCTTTCGATGCAAGAAAATGGAGAAGAGCCATGTGGACTATGCTAGAAACTTATATCATGATGATTTTATTGATTTTCTATCTCACTTTTCTTCTCGTGCTCCGTTTCATTTTTCTCAAGGACCTAACCATCACTCATATGGTTTTGGTTCATGAGAGAGTGGTATTGTGCCTGAACACTTTGGTGTCGACCCACACTCTCATCGTGGTGTTTGTCCCCTGCATAGGCATCGTTTTTCTGCTAGAGATGTCTATTCTTACTTTGAACCGAGTCACTTTGACGGTCCATGATTTTCCCATCATGGTTCACGTCCCACTCACTCAAATGGTGAGGTGCAACAGATTGTGAAGACTTCCTCAGGTCATATGGTTAAGTGTTGGATTTCTAAGATTTTTTTCAGTAACCCCAGCACTGACCCATCGACCTTCTCTCATTCTATGTAGGTGATGGACGGAGGCATGGAGAATAAGTGGTTGATGGACTCCAGTTGCTCAAGACACATAACCAGTGACAAGAAATGGTTCTCCGGCCTCACTCCCCTTTCACATAAGGAGTATGTGACTTTTGAGGATGACAAGAAGAGTAAGGTGCTTGATACCGGCATCATCAAGATAAACAACCATTTCATCTTGAAAGACATCACACCTGTGAAGAAATTGAGATATAATCTGTTGTCTATCTCTCAACTTGTTGATGCTGATTTAGACGTTCTCTTTCACAATTGTGGTTCCAAAGTGCTTGATTCTCATGGTGACCTTATGTGTGGTATTTCTCTCGCATTGAGAAGGTTTTTTAAGCTGATTTCTGTTTTGCTCAATCCTCTATGAAGTGTTTAATTTCTCAGTCTTCGTTTGAGCTCTGGAAGTAGCATAGGAGACTTGATCACTTGAGTTTTGATCATTTATGTCGATTCAGTGGCCTAGGCCTTCTTCGAGGATTGACCTTGCTCAAGTTTGAGAGTGACCTTGTTTGTGCTCCTTATCATCATAACAAGATGAACGTTGCTTTCCATTCTTCGGTTAACACCGTGATGACTGAGTAACCCAGACAATTGCTTCATATGGATATTGTCGGTCCCTCTCGAGTTTGCTCTGTGGGCAGTAAGTGCTATGTTCTTATCATTGTGGATGATTATTCACGTTACTCATGTGTTTTCTTTGTGGAGAGCAAGTATGAAGTATTTGAACACTTTTAGAGCTTACCTTTAAGGTTGACCAATGAACATCCCAATTGTCTGAAAGCTATACGAAGTGATAATAGGACTGAGTTCAGGAATGGCTCATTCGATCAGTTTTGTCTTGAATATGGTGTTGACCAACAATTTTCAACCACACGTGTGCCTCAACAAAATGGGGTTGTAGAACGTAAGAACCACACTCTAGTTGAGATGACAAGGATGATGCTTGATGAGCATAGGACTCCTAGACGTTTTTGGGCTGAAGCAATCAACACTACATGTTATATTTCAAATCAAATTTTTCTGCGCTCGCTCTTGAATTTGACCCCTTTTGAGCTTCGCTCTGGACGTCAACCTTCTGTTTCCCATCTTAGGCTATTCAGTTGCAAATGATTTATCTTGAAGCATGACAACTTGGATAAATTTGTATCTCACTCTTCGGATGAATTTTTTCTAGGCTATACACCTCATTGTAGATCATATAGAGTGCTTAATCTTGAGACTAACATTATTGTTGAGTCATGTGATGTGACATTCGATGAGACTGCTCCTTGTTCTTGTGATGTCTTTAGAAATGCAGGTGACAAGGAGATGAAGGACAATATCTTTGTAGATGAGGATCTACAGGGTCTCAAGGGTGATGAAGATGAACATATCGCTCATGCATCAACTTTATCACATGGGCCTATTTTTGCTTCCACACTTGAAGCAAAGACTCATCAAGTTGCCACCTCTTCCTCAGTAGGAGTATATGCATCATGGATTGAGGGGGAGATCAACTTTGAGAATGGAGCCCCATCCCACATTCAGAAGGTATATCCACCTCAATAAATCATAGGTAACTTGAATGAAAGGGTAACACGGTCCTCAATGTCAGCACATTTATCCTGCTCTCAAAAGCTTTGTACGGGCTTAAGCAAGCATCGTGGGCATGGTATGCTAGGCTCAAAACTTTTTTACTAGATCATGGGTATGTGATGAGGAGCATAGACAAGACTCTCTTTTCTTTTAAACATGGCAATGATATCATTTTTGGTTGCCCTTCTCATGTGCTTGTGTCAAGTTTTTAGGAAATGATGGAGAAATTTTCCAGATGTCCATGATGGGAGAACTAACATTTTTCTTAGGTATCCAAGTCAAGCAAATGAAGCAGGGCACCTTCGTACATCAAGCCAAGTACATGAAGGACCTGATGAATATGTTTAACATGGCTGAACTCAAGTCCATGTCAACACAGATGAGCATGGCAACGGTGCTAGATCCAGGTGAAAATGGCAAGGCTATTTATCAAAGGGAGTACAAAAGCACGATTGGCTCCCTCCTGTACCTTATGGTGACACGACCTGACATTCAGTATGCTGTGAGCCTGTGTGCATGCTTTCAAGCTTCCCCATGCTCCTCACATCGGATTGCAGTTCAGCAAATTTTCAGGTATATCAAATACACACTTGAATTTGGTATTTGGTATTCTGCTTCTTCATCGCTTGATCTTGTTGGCTTTTCTGATGCTGATTTTACGGGTTGTAGGATTGACCGAAAAAGCACTTATGGTACATGTCATTTTCTTGGATCTTCTCTTATTTGTTGGTCTACTCATAAACAATCTTCTGTTGCACAATCCACCATAGATTCCGAGTATGTAGTTGCTGCTAGTTGTTGCTCCCAGATTCTTTTTATAGTGCATACCATGAGAGATTACGGAGTGGCCTACAAGAGTGCTCCTTTGATGTGTGATAGCTCCAGTGCCATACCCAGTTTTTATAAGAGAGCAAAACACATAAAAGTGAGACACCACTTCGTGAGAGACCATGCTGAAAAAGGAGATATAGTGATGAAATACATTGACAGAGAGGCAATTGGCTAATATTTTCACCAAACCCCTTGATGCGACTCGTTTTGCTTCTTTGCAGGGGAAAATTAGTGTTTGCCATCCTTATGGCTTGATTTGAGGGGGAGCTTGTGTTCTATCTTGTATATTTTGTATCATTTTCCTTTTCTTTTGTATTTCCTTCATATTCACCTAAGTTAACTCTGCTCCACTTAGTATACTAGTTTGTATTTGGTTGACTATGTTTATTATTATGCTAGTGTGAGCAGAGATGAGATGTGAAACTCTTTTGCTAGACCTTGCTAGATAACTTGTCATGATTGCAATGTTGAGCACATGTTAAAACTTGACAACTCAATTAATTATTCTTGGAAGTGTTTTTATCTCTTTTGAAATTTGCTTTGCGACTTGTTGGATGATTCTCTTTTTAAGCAACCTTACATTGAGAAGTGAAATCCTTTGTCAAATGTTTAGCTCATGAAAGGACTTTGGAGAGGTGTGTGCCTCTTGTGCCAAAAGTGCATGCTCATGTTGTCTTGTGCTTAAACTTCTAAAATTCAATTTGTATCTTGTGCTTAATAAAAAATTCCAATACGGTGATCTCGAAGCTCTGAGGTGTTTGCTGCACCCAGTCGTGCGACCCTCCACGTAGTCTAGAGATCATTTGAGAAAAATAATGTGCAATACGGTGATCTCAAAGCTCCGAGGTGTTTATCGTACCTTGTTGTGCGACCCTCCACGTGGTCTAGAGATTATTTGAGGATTTAAAATGAGTAAATTATTAAACTTAATTGCTTATTCACTTGCATGTTTACTCGTACAAACTGAGCTCTTAGTTGCATATGTGAGCATTTGGTAAAGCACGCGTCTCGAATTATTGTTGCTCTCTTTGAGATGATGTCTAGGAGTTTATATATGCTTGTTTTGGTTGAGATAAGAGTTTTTATGCTTGTGGTGAGCTTGCTTAACTTGCTTATTCACTTCATATCTTAGCTCATGGCTACTTGCTTGTTATCTCTTAATGGTCTCCTTGAGAGGATTAACTCTTGTTTTTACAAGTCTTGGCATAATGGTTGAGTATAGACGCTTAAAACCTGCTTGTATACTTTGTGAAGCACCCTAATTTTGATGTCAAGCATAGCATCTCATGCTTCTCTTAGATTGAGTTTCATGAGTTCATTGCCAAACAGGGAGCGAATGTGCACAAAGTTGGTAGAACCCTTTGCTAACCGGGTGTTTGAGAGAAGAAACATGATAAATTGTACCTAAGAGAGAGAGCTTGCATTGAGAGTGTTAGGGGAAGGAGTTTGTTTCGGGGGGGGGGGGGTTGTAAGTTTGAGCTTTTCTTTCCTTTTTCTTTGGTTTGTGCATTGAGAGTGTTAGGGGGAGGAGTTTGTTATGAGTTTGATCTTTTCTTTGCTTTTCCTTTGTTTTGCCGCTTTTTGTGTCATTTGTTGGTTTTACGGCTTTTCCTTTTTCTAGGTGACCTTCTTGAGCCTTTATTTGGCTTTTGGTCTTCTAACCGTGCTTCATGTGGTCTTGGATTCAAAATTTAAACTTTGTGCTTTTGTGTTGTCAATGTACTCATCAAGGGGGAGATTGAGAAATTAAGTGGTCAGTACCTTGGTTTGATTTATGATGAGTAATTGACTTGGCTTGGTTTGAATTTGAATGCAGGAGATTTTGGTGGTTCTACCCTATTATTTGTGTTGTGTGGAGAAACACGTTTACTTATCTTGTGATGTGTATGTGACAGATGCGGCATGGTGGGCAGTGATGAGGATCGAGGTAGGAGTAGGAGACTTGGTGTAGAGGATCGGGGATGGTCAAGCACAAGTTGGGTACTAGGTGGTCGAACAATCGAGAGGTCTGGTGATGCTGTGTGCGGTTTGCACCGTGCATAAGGAGATGAGAAGCGTGAGTTTCTTGGTTCAATCTCAAAACCATGGTCGAAAGGTTTCCCGGTTCGGGCCTCAAAACTGGCAGCTGCGATTTGGTGGTTTGGCCCTCAAAATCACCGCGATGGTTTCTTAGTTTGGGCCTCAAAACCAAATGGGCTATGTTTTGTTGGTTTATGCCTCAAAACCGATATGCGGATGAAGACAGCATGGGACACGCGTTGAGATCTAGCGGCTTGCTTCACCTGGAAGCAAGTCAGATTAGGGTTTTCCAGTTTTGCCTCAAAACTGGTGAAGGAGCGACAGCGGATGGTGCACGTGGCATCATCATGTAGGTCACGTGGAAATGAAGCAGAAGATGGTCACTTCGATGGCATCGGCTGCGGCACAGGGAAGGTCAGACCAAAGTACCCTTCCTTAGCTCTAATTTCTTTTTCAGTCTGGATGGGTATTTTAGTCTTTTGGTTGGACCTATAAATAGGACCAAGGGGGTAGTGGTCTGGTTGTTACTTCTCCTAACTTTCATTTTGCAAACTCTTTGCTTAGGATTATTGAGAGTGAGCCAAGATCTGAAATTTATGTTCCTAATTGCCTCTTGGTTGTGCTGTTCATTTATCTCCTTCACCGATTTCATTAGATCTGGGTGATTTCCCTCTTTTGTGTTAGGCGAAGCCCGGTTCGATGGTGTCGGCTGAAACTCAGTCTTTTCGGTTTGCCTAAGATGCGGGAGTTTAATCCTCCGCTTTGATTTTCTGTGTAGAAGCTGGAATCAGTTCACCTCTTGTTCTCCGGTGGTGGGAAGACCAGTTGCGTGATTCTCTGCTCAACTCACTCGTCGTTGGTTTCCCCGCCCCGCTCTGCTCTCGCCCGGTCCCACGTAGCCCGATCTGATTTTTCTTGGTGCGAGTTTCTTCTTGCGGGAACTTGGTTTCTGTTCTTGTTTTTGTTTGCCGCCCGAGTCGGATTTCGTTGTCCCGCGTTGAGTTTTCCATCCCACGGTACGTTCGCCGCCTCGATTTCATTTTGCTGCCTCTAGACCCAAATTTCTGTTCACCGTTCCCGATTTTGTTTCTCAGACTTTGTTTCACCGCCACCTAGTCCGATCGATTCGGTCTCCATTCTCGTGTGCGGTGGTTGTGCGCAGAAGCCGAACTCCTCTGTGCTGCTTGATTCAATTTCATGGCGGCTCCCTGTTTTGACTGTGGTGGCTCCGCTACCCAAATCTGAGGCCTTCTGTTCTGCTCTCACTACGATTTCTGAGATCCCGTCCAAATCAGCCTATTTGGTTTGAGCTCGTTTTTCATTTGCGATGTGCGTGTGCAAGAGCTGGCTTCCCCTATGCTGAGTTGCATGTGCGATAGGATTTCTTCGCTTTTTCCTGCTTGATGCGAGGAGTGGAGTGTTCTGATTTTTGTCTTCCACATTGATTCAAGTTTTCCTAACTCAGTTCCACAGGCCAGTAGTTTCTCAATAGCTATATGGTCTTAGTCAAGATAGAAGAAAGACACATTAGATTTGATTTCGAACATAGGTTAAATTCTAGTGAAGAATTTTAACTGGCTCCCATTTACCCCCCTAGCTGGTTAGGTCACTAGTTGTCCTTAACAGGCTTTGTAACCCGAAGGTGACTTGGAGAAAGGTGATGTCAAACTTGTGGTTTGCAATGGTGAGGATTTTGTTTATTAGAAAAATCAAATTCGCAACTATCTCTTAAGCCAAGCTTGTGCTATGGTGCTATTCTTGCATCAGCTAACAAGATAAATTGCAAAATTAGAATCATTTATAAGTGGTGAAGGATGACGGTATGTATAATCAGTTTGACTGGTTAACGACCTTCCTATAACCTCTAAAAGCTTACTACTCACTGCCACATGACATATTTCTCTGGTAGGTTGTGCTTCATATAGTTCATTGTTGGCATGTCTGCTCACACAGATAATGCTATCTACTATATACCAATATGAACACAACACAGCACACAGTGTTCACAAAGGGAGTAGTAGGAAGCCTGGTTTGTGAGAGAATGGGGTGGCCAGTGTTTTTTTCGTTGAAGAAAACTTTTCATAGTGTGCTCGTACTTTGCTCCTTCGTTCATTTGTTTCACCATCTTGTCAAATGGCCAGATTAGCTGTTTTTTCTCTCTCAGATATATTCGATTTTTAAATATTGTGACATGTCCATGGATGGACATTAAGATGTTCTCACGTAGGAATATGTATACCTTTTGCACATATCATTCTTAACATTGAGTTTTCTAGACCATACAATGTCTATCAATCTACGCAACTGTGTTCTATCAAATAATCTTCCTAGCTAGCCAGCTAGGCCCAAAAGAATAAAAATCTTCCTAAGCTCAAAAGAACAAAAATGAAACTTCAGGTACTTTATCCAGAACCTTTGTGTATCCATCACGCTTGTTCATTCCCCCCCTCCCCCCCCCCCTAACCTTTAAATAAGATATGGGTCAGCATCTGGAGACTGCTAGCGCTTGCCCGGTCATAATTACCCACTGCATTTATTGAGACCCAGCGCAACACGGCTGCTGCTGCTACGTGGCAACAGGTCATAGTTCAAAACTTCATCTAATTTTGGCAAAATGTGACGGAATCGGTTGAGTCCAGACTTTTTATAATCGACGAATTCCGCCGATTTTGGCCGATTTCACCAAGAAAAAGGTAAAAATCAAGGGGAATTTAGAATCAGTCAGGTTTGATTTTTCCCTCCCCGCCGAATTCTTGAACGCTGCTGCAGATCCACGATGATGGGGTTTATCAGCATGCACAATCCCACTGGGGTGGATAGGGAGATCTCCCGACTTTCCATTAAATGAGTGCATCCATCTAACCTCTGCATTACCCCTCGTTTTCTCCCTATATCCGGTGGAGATGAGCAAGGCTCCATTTATGTTCACCACAACTTCTTCTGTTCTAATTCTGGTTTTGTGCCCAAATCCGCTTCTTGTCTCGAAAAAGTGAATCAGTGACAACAGCATGAGTCCCCAGCTCCACCTGCCAGGAAGTTTACAGCAGAATTGACAAGCCCAGGTTCATGCTCTGTCTAAAGCATGAGTTCATCTCCGAGCCCAACAAATATGATGAATTCAAGGATATATTGAGCTCTTTTATTGGTCTCCATTTTAAAGGCTGCAAATTCATTACTGGTCTGAAGGGTGGGATCATTTATGCAGCTATTTATATTTCAGTTCACTGTTTTAGAGCTATATGGGGTTTTGTGCTGGATACGGAGTTATGAGTTCATATCTCAGTAACCACATCTGCTTCTTCTAAACAATGTTTACACACAAGAGTCCATGTTATATATGTTGGTTGTATATTGAATTCGTGGTATGTGCAATGCATATGACAGTAGTTGTTGCAGCTGAAATTATCCGACAGATCGTGCCTCCACAAAAGGGCAGCCTAGTGCACATAGCTCCCACTTGCTTATGCAGGGTACGAGGAAGCGTCGGATCACTTTGTCTCTTTTGTATGTAACATTTTCCTGCATTTTTTCAAGAGACTATTTTCAGTATTTGAACCCACGACCTCATGGTCACAATACAACCACTTTACCGCTGTGACAGTGCTCCCCTTCAGGTAACAAAAATTTCGATCAGTTCAATGGGTTATTGATAATTCCTACCAATTTATCATGAAAAAGAGAGAATAATTTTAATAGATGATGCAAACTCACTAGTTAGTTCAATTGAGCCAATGTACTATGCATGTAGGTGATAGAAAATAGGGTCTCTAGGGGTACGGATCTAGCGGGTAATCTACTAATATTGTGTTGAATCAAATCCTAGTCTCGAAGCCCTATGGATTAATTAGAGTTTACCTTGCCCGATGATAGATGAACAAGCCATCGCGTGTTGAGGTGGTGGGTCGGATGGGTTGCCAGGGTCAGAGAAGAGCAGCGGTGGCAGCACTGTGGGAGGATTCCCCTCTTTGCAGTGCCATTTGGGATCGGTCTCAGGATTAGAGTTTGTGGGGGCACTGTAACACAACAGTCATTGGATTGCTTGCTCTGGCGGCTGTCCCCTCTATTTACTCGGTGTTGCGCGAAGGGGCGCCCACAACCACAAATGGCTGGTGCCCCCGATCAGGGCATGAGATTAGGGGACCAGGGATTACCTTCCCTGATTGCGGAGATCACTTTTCTAACAGCAGACACTAACTAAAACGTTAAGAGGATGATGAGTTGTTAGCTATGATTGTAAATAACTAATGAATCTGTTGTTATATACTTTGGATCGACTAAATCATTCTTCTTCTTCTTTTTTGTGGTCTACTATTCCTCTGCATGTAGACCTGTGTATCAAACTTTTATGAACTATAATTCAGATACAAAAAGGGTTCTATGGTACTATTGTAGCTTCAGTAGTTTCTGAATCAAAGTAATAAGTGGTAATATCACTACACCATGGTTCATTATTAGCAACTAACGGTGGGTCGGTAAAAGTGTTGTAACACCCCCAAATGACAACAACAGGTTTGTAGGCATTACCACACTACAAGGCAATAATAAAACAAAGACAATAAGAATATAGCCATAAAACTTAATGAGCAGAGTAAGCGGAAGCAACTGCCAACATTTAATTGAAAATCATTACGTGCATCAAAACTCCAAAAGTAACTGTTATTATTATTATTATTATTATTACAACACATGTGCTTGACAAGTATCTCAATTATGATAGTGACATGTGTCTTTAATCCCATCCCACACTGATGATCTTCAGCTCAAGTACCTAAAGGGGGAAAATAAAGTGTACGAGGTTTATGAAAAAACTCAACAAGTAAATTGCTTTAACAAGTTATTTAAATCACAATTGATTAAGCAACAGTTTCAAGAAACCAAGTGGTCAGTTCCTTGGTTTGATTGTGATGAGTAATTGACTTGGTGAGGTTTGAATTCAAATCCGGGACAGTTTCGGTAGTTTTACCTTTATCTTTGTTTCATTTGGAATCGTGTTTGCTTGTCTCGTGGTGTCCAGGGGGCAAGTGCGGCATGGCAGGCAGTGATGAGGATTGTGGCAAGAGTAGGCAACTTGGTGCTGAGGGTCGGGGATGGTAGCACAAGTTGAGTACTCGGTGGCCGGACAAGCGGGAGGTTGGATGACGCCTTGTGTGGTCTGCACCGTGCATGTGGAGACGAGGAGCGCAGGTTTGTTGGTTGAGCCTCAAAACAAAGGTCGATGGTTTGTTAGTGGTTTGGCCTCAAAACCACTGGGATGGTTTGTCAGTGGTTTGGTCTCAAAACCATTGAGACGGTTTCTCCCAGTTTGGCCTCAAAATCGGTGGCGACGGTTTCTCCCCATTTGGCTTCAAAACCGGTGGCCCGGGTTTCCATGTTTGGGTCTCAAAACTTGCATCTGCGGTTTGCTGATTTGGGCCTCAAAATCACTATGACAGTTTCTTAGTTTGGATATCAAAAGCAAGTAGACTTCGGTTTGTCGGTTGCACCTTAAAATCGACGGGGGGAGGCGATGGTGTGGGACACACATTGAGATTTAGTGGCTTACTTCGCGTGGAAGTAAGTCGGGCTAGGGTTTCCCAGTCTGGCCTCAAGACTGGTGGAGGCGCGGCACAGATGGTGCATGTGGCATCATCATGGACATTGCATCGAGATCAAGTTGAAGATGGACGGGTCGATGCGATGGGCGACTAGGGGTAGTTTAGTCTTTTAGTCTTTTGTCTGGGCCTATAAATAGGACCCTGAGGGTTGGTGGAGAGATGTGCATCCAGCCATCCCTCTTCCAGCCTCTAGCCATACTTGGTTTTTGAGAGGTGTGGCTATGCTTCACGGTGTAAGAGAGGAGAGGAGAGAACATGAGAGATCCCTTCAATCCTCCAAAGAGTGGGAGGATGTTGTAACGGTTTTTACACCTTGTAAACTCTTGATTTGCATCAATATAGTCATGCTTTTGGGTTAAATCATCTCCTATGTTGTGCTGTAATGTTTTTCATTTTTGTGATTTTCGGGGTATTTTTGGCCCAATTTTTTATCTCATGATTTGAGTAGTTTTTCTTCGATTCCTTCCATGAGTTTGGGTGTTAGATGAGTCTCATCATCTACCTCTAATCTTGGAAGGAATCCATGGCTCTAGCCCGTTCGATTTTGTAGATTTCTCCCATTTCTCCCAAAATCAAGGTTCTTTGAGTTCATCCAAATTCAAAAGGGAGATCTTTGTATTTAGGAAAAACCACTTTGGAAACTTGTTCCTTGTGTTGAGGTGACCCTTGTATCTAAGTTTCATATCTGGTCTGAGGTCGGACATGTCCGCCGAACATTTTCAGCAGCAACGTTTGTTCACTGTTTTAGCTATATCTTACTAACCAGATGTCCAATTGATCTCATTCTTTTTTCGTTACATTCATAACATTGAGGGGATCATTTCTATGCTGTTGGTTGGTGTGTTCATCACCTTCTTGTAGGGTTTTGGGTTTGGGGTTTGAACTTGGGACATAGGCCGGTTCTTGCATAAGAATTTGATTCGACGTTCACCCCCTCTCTGGTTGCCTCCCTCGGTCCTTTAGTTGGTATCAGAGCTGGTTTGGTCACTAGTTGGCTTTAACAAGCTTTGTGACCTGAAGGCGACATAGAGAAAGGTGTTGTGAAGCTTGTGGTCTTCAATGACGAGGATTTCGGTTATTCGAAGAACCGAACTCGCAACTATCTTCTAAGCTAGGGTCATGGCATTAGGGAGATCGTACAGTAGGCATACATGATCCTGGCGATGTTCAACAATGTGACCCAAGGTGAGCTGCAAAGGTATGAAAACAACTACAAAGCTCTTAATCTCATTACTACTG
>VSTD030000173.1:0-18460 GCA_008808055.3 Sporobolus alterniflorus | reverse complement strand
ACAATGCCAAGTATTTTGATAGTGCCATGTTCAAGGATTTCTATCATCAGGTTGGGATGAAGGTCTCCTTCACATCTGTATTTCACCCGCAGTCTGATGGAGCAGTTGAATGAGCTAACGCATTGATTTTTTAGTTAATCAAGAAAATACTCGAAGGCGAGAGGAAGGGCAAATGGGCGGAGATCATGCCAAGAGCAGTATGGAGTAACAACACAACGGTCTACAGAGCCACCAACTTCACCCCATTCTGACTGTTGTTCGAAGGCAATGTAGTACTACCGGAAGAAATTAAGCACCAAAGTCTACGTACAACAGCGGAGGCACCACCATGCCCCAACGAAGCTGACGAAAAAGACTTATTAGAATGAGACAAGCTTAAAGCAGTAACTAACCTGCAGAGGTACCAGGATGAGATAAGAAACTAGAGGGACCCGAAGGTCAAGAAAAGAGATTTTGACGAGGGTAACTTAGTTCTTCTATGGAGTCCTCGCACAGAGAGCTCCAACAGGCTCGAGTCAAAATGGGAAGGGCCATACATTGTCATAAAAAAAGACAAGGCCAGGGGCTTATTGCCTCTCGGATCCTAAAGGACTGAAGCTGGAGCATTCATGGAATGCAAATAATCTCCGTAGGTTTTATATTTAAGTAACTTGTAAGGCACGGGTCTCGTAACATATAAACGAGCCCCCATCGCTAGATTTCATTTCTCGCATTTACTTTCTCAGAGCTTGTACTCTTTTCCTCACAGGAGAAACCCGTGAGGGCGTGAGGTTTTTAACGAGGTGGAGCCATGTAGCCCTGAAGCAATAATATAAGTCTTGTTCCCCAAGATATTGATCACCATCGTCAAAATCGCTAGCAACGCTAGCTTGGTATTCGACAAAGCTGGTACGCTAGGTAAGCCAAAGCCATGAATGAAGGTGCATTATTACGACCTTCGTTCATTGGTTTAAAACAAAGACCTCCGATGAAAAAAGAGGCAAACCCAAAATGCAAGGGGCTCAAAACAGAGAGCTCTGATGAAAAAAGAGTCAACCCAAAAATGCAAAGGGCTTAAAACAAAGATCTCCGCTGAAAAAAGAGGCAACCCCAAAACGCACAAAAGGATAAAAATCGCATGAAGGCGATTTCACAAAACTAAAAATCAGGAACTGTTAATTCACTGAAGCCAGCTCCGCTAAACTAACGCTTGAAGGCGAGGGTGACGCTTTTCGGTTTTATCACAAACATGAAATGCTAATACCAAATCACACAAAGGCGACTTCACAAAACCAAAAATCGGGAACCGTTAATTCACCGAAGCTAGCTCCGCTAAACTAACGCTTGAAGGCAAGGGTGACGATTTTCAGTTCAATTTGCAAAGTCGCATGAAGGCAATCTATCAAACCCAAAAACTAAGAATCGTCAGCTCACCAAGCTAGCCCAACTGAATCAACAAAAGTGGGCGATAGCGATGTTTTCACAATGGCAATGGATTACCAAAGCTAGCTCCGCTCATCTAAAGCTGAAAGGCGAGGACGACGCTTTTCGGTTTTATCGAACGTGAATTCTCAACAAGGAAAGTGTGCGCAAATGATCCCTCAAACCAAAAGGTAAGGATCATCAGATTACTGAAGTTAGCTCCGCTCATCTAACGCTAAAAGGCGAGGACGGACGCCTTTCGGTTTTATCGAACATGAAATCACAATGCACAAAGTGTGCACAAGCGATCTCTCAAACTGAAAACTAAGGATCATCAGATCACCGAAGTTAGCTTCACTCATCTCACGCTGAAAGGCGAGGGTGATGCTTTTCAGTTTCACCAAACACGAATTCTCAACGGAAAATCCCATGAAGGCGATCTCAAAAACCGAAAAATAGAAATCGTTGGTCCACCGAAGCCAGCTTCACTGAACCAATGCTCGAAGGTGAGGGTGACGCTTTTTGCTCATTTCAAACATGAAACGACAAATAAAAGTCCATGACAACCGCTAGACCACCGAAGCTCTACCTACATCAGTTCTCAAGAACGAAAGGGCAACACCTCTTAGCACCACCGCAAGCATGAGCTGCTCAACCACCAATTGAACAAAGACGGCACCACGATGTACACAACACGAATGAGTAACGAAAATGATGAAGGCACCAAAGCACAACGACAAGTAAAATTCGGTCACTATCAATATTTATAACTTTGTTCTTTACAACAACTCCACTCGCTATAAACTGCTCTAGCATTATTTGCCACTCTCTTTCGTCCATACTGGTCAAAGGGGAGCATCGGCCATCTTGAAAAGATTTCCTAATAGCGAGCAAGAGCTCGTCGGAGGCTCCCGCGACAACATCTAGTAAAACCTTATCGGTCTTGATTTTTGTGGACCCTCGTCTGCGACCTCTAACACTAGCCAAACGCGGAGCCCGCTGAGCCCCAGGTTTTCGTGAAGCCCCATTGCCTCCTCTTTTCTTTGATAAATCTGCTCGACCGGGATGCGGTGCCTCTGTGCTAACAGGGACAATTTCACCAGCCGCAAGCCGCCACTCTTCAGCCTTTGAAGAAAACCAAACAATCTAGGTAAACAGATGTAACAAAACAAACATTAATATCATGACGGATATTCACAGAAAAACTCGTTCCATTGCATGAAAAGTGCGGTGACTCAAACAGGCCAAAATATCTTTTAAAAATAGTTGCTCAAAAGCATTAAACCCCAGTCCCTCACACCTCAATCCGTCCAGCCTCCTCATCAGCTTTGGCATCTTCCTACAGGGCACTGACTAGAGTCCGACCCTCGGCAGCATCTTCAATAACTATAGTCTCAACTTGGGTACTGCCCAACGTGGCCACATCGTCACCATCGCTCGGAGCATCTGACTAAAACAGTCACCTTATTAGTCAACTTTAATTGCAAAACATCAATGCCTAGCCATCAGTATCGCTTATCGTCGCGGTGTGAGCCACCTCAAGCCGGCGAAGAGCCTCAGGCAGGCCATGCGGTTTCCACCACCCCTGCACGATTCGCCTCACCAGCTTCTGCACGTCTTTAGGAACATCTTGTAGGATAGTGGCATCGCGAGAAGCGGCCAAGTCACGAAGACGACCCAACTCTTGACACCCTTCACCGTTCAGCATATTCAAAACACCTTTGATTCCTAGAACGACAAAGTTGTCATTGAGTTGCCAGATAGTGTCCAGTAAGGTTTTTACCTCCCTGGCAACCCAGTTGATCATCTCCTCTATCTTTGTGCCTTTGCCAGGGAAGGGCAAACACTGTGCCTTGATTTCCTCGAATGACAATGCAACTGTTTCATGAAGTTCATGAAGCTGGCACCGCACATTCTAACGGTACTCCATATAGTTGTGCATCTGCAAATCCAGATCCCCACAGAGCCTGGCAAGCTCTGTAGCATGGATTTCTGCAAGCTCCATTTTTCATGCTCGGTTTTCTCAATAAACGCCTTGTGCTTCTCTGACAGCCTCCGATAGCCAGCAGTCACGCTTTCCATTTCATGCTTCAAATTAGTGCAAGTCGTCTCAAGCTCAGCAATCCTTTCTACCTGGGAGCGTGCCACCACTTCCAGCTCCGCACTCTTAGCCGCTAGCGCCAATTCAGCTGTTCTTTTTTCCCACTGGCTCTCTGACAGTGCGAGCGCCAGTAGAAATAAAGGAACAATTAGACCGAGCACAATAACCTAAAAATACGAAGGTCAGCCAAAACTTACACGACGCATGCAGCGTTCTAGTTCTTCATCCTCGTTCCTTAAAGGCGAAGCTCCGGCAACATCTGCAAAATAGTCATTAGGGTCCGCAGCAATAAAGCAAAATTGCAACACAAAAACTAATCGGGCATCGATGGCAGAGAAGCAACACTTTTTTCCACAGCTTTTTTCGACAAGGGGGTCCGGTGAGTGTCAGGCGACGAATATCCCCAAGATTGTCAAAGGCTACCACTCAAACAGCGTGCTCACCAACATGAATCATGGTGAGGCCTGCACCAAGGTGTTCATGGGACGGAGCCACGACATCTAATAAGCAAATTTTTTTAGATATTCCAAGTGGCTTCACAAGAGCTAACTCTATCTCTGACGTACCTTGCGCTCCAGTCTTGGCCCTCGGGCAGATCAACTTCAAAACACTCATCTTTTTTTATGGCCCCGCCTTGGACGACGAGGCTGCCATCGTAGATGGAGGCGGCGCGCCCCGGGATGGAGCTGGCACCGTTTTGGATGAAGTGACCCGGTCAGTGCTGACCTTCGCCTTTTTCACGGCCGATTTTTCGATACTTCGACCTTTTATTTATCCCTCGCCACCTGAGAGGCATCACTACCAGGAAGCAGGCGTGGGCCATAAGCCACCCCCATCTGCTCCAAAACACAATTAAGATGGCCACCATTCAGAAGCTTCGCCGCCATAACCGCATCATATTCTCTTGGGATGAAGCTCCCCAAAAACCTCACCGCCTCAAATTCAACCTCTGCCAAAACGCGACTCACAACCTCCACAAATATTGGCTCTATGGGAACAGTGGCAGCAGAGTCTGGACTTTTGATATAGGAGGCATGCCAACGAGCATGTCTTTGAAGCAAAAGCCAAAGGCCAGAGGGAACATCTTACAGACCACGAATTCTACAACAGCGTCCCGGCCCCCGATGGTGCTAGTCACCCAAACGAAGGCATCATCATTTAGGTTGTCATCTGAGCATTCGACCTCCGGCTCAACTGTGTAATCCAGTGCACTCATCCACAAATGCAAAATGTGCACACTTTTCCCAGCCTCAGAACTACGAAGGCAGGGCATGCAGCAATAAAACTAGGATCTCATCCACCCTGCCGACCATTTATTCTTGATAGCGAGACTAAGTTTCAGCCCTTCATCCCTCTTAGCATGAAAATTCAAACAACCATATTGAGCGACCATCTCGCCTTCGAGAGTTTCCACCTTCTTCGGCTGGAAGTGCAATTCATATCGTTTAACAAATGTGTTACTCGCGGGCGCACCTCCGAAGCTGCCAATAGCCTAGTAATATTTTGAGAGTTGCACAATTGCATTGGGTATCAGCTGGTGCAACTGCGCCTAGAAGTGCAATAGAATGTCGCCCAAAATAGGATGCGGAGGCATGCGTAGACCAGTGACAAAAAAGTCCTCATAGACAATGGCTTCGTCGTCATCAGGCTTCGAGGTCATTTCCGCTCCAGGCTCCGGGCCTCGCCTTCAACAAAATACCCCTGCTCAACCATCTTCTTGATTTTTCCTCAGGTGATGGTGGACGACCCAAAATAATACGTCCTGGAGTTTTCATTGTTGGAGGCACCCACGGAAGTATCAGCCCCACCAACACTCAAGGCAGGGCCCTCACCATCAGAGGTCCCAGCCAGCTCACCGGCAACCGCTCGAGCCATCTCCACCAGATCATCAACCACGTTTGGATCTTTGACCTCCGCCGCGCTGGCTGCAGCGAAATCGCTGAGTGGGCTACAACGTGCCATGAGCTTCAGAAAACAGCTAAAATCACTGAAGGCAAGATGCAGCAGTAGAGTAAGAGCGTGACAACAAACGCCCCACGGTAGGTTAATCGCGGCAATGAAAGACTGGGTGGGCAACACCCAGACCCATCCGTGGTTTTTATAGCCGTGGTAGAAATTGCACACTCAAACCAAGATGTGGTAATTAACCACCCTAGTGAACAGGCCTTAAGGCCCAACGAGCCGCTCCAAAGCTCCCAAACACACACCATCAGTTCAAGTTCACAAACTTGATACTCAAGACAATCAATCAAAATCCTAAAACGCAATCAAACCCCAATGCGCGAGGGTGACGCTTTCGAGGGCCTTCGTAAAATGAGTCACAGGATCGGCTCATTGGGGTTGATTCCATGAACCTCGCCTACGAGGGGCTACTGTTGGGGATGCAAGCCGGAGGCATCACGCCGAAGGCCCCCAGCATCACCGCGTGTAGTAAACTTCACCATTATCAAGTAGACGCAGGCCCAAGGACCATTTACTATTGGGGATTCAAGCCGGAGGCATCACACCGAAGGCCCCCAGCATCACCGCACGCAGTGACCTTCGTCATTATCAAGTAGACGTAGGCCCAATGACTGGTGCCAACAGTACCTCCGGTATCACTAAGCACTAGGAGCTTCACATTTACTAACTCAAGGTCCGATCCTTGTTTCACAATTTGACAGGACGACAGGAGTGGAGGTCATAATCAGCCACCCTAGTGGAGGCCGGTGGCAAGCACCGCTATCAGCCTCAGACGATGATCAGGAGCTGAAGGTTCGAATGGTGTTGTCAGACGAAGGTACCGATCGGGGAGGACACGCGTCGCCATGTAATAGGCTCAGAAAAAAGTAGTTAAAAGTGCAAAATGACTGTAATGCCCCTGTGGCCGTGTACTCAGTGTAAATGGGCAGTTAGGGGGGTTGTTTAGACATTATTATCGGACCCCCTAAGCCCCCAATAAATAGCCCCCCTAGGAATTCCTCCAGGGGAGGAATCCTATGCATTTATTACTGCTCAGCAAATTGTCAACACCTTCACTCCCCACCTTTTGCTAACCCACCTTCACGTTTTCCCGTGTTCAGGATCGAGTAGCCCACAGTTATTTGATCCCAACATGTTGGCTTCAATCAGACATAGCCCCAAACTATTAGCTTTAAGCAGACAAAGTTCCCAAACCAGTGACCCCAAATCACTAATCTCCAAGTTGTTAAAGGATTACCATCAGAACCAACGGGTGACATATGCTCAAAATAATCAATTAAAGTAAAGTACCCAAACTCATACCAATTTATGCAAAGCTAAGCAATACTACCCTTGTACCGACTACCCAAGTACTATGCTAAGTATTCAAGGAAGGATAAAGCAATTCTAGTCAACCCTAACATAGGATTCACAATCATTTGACTCATAACATACAATTCTAGTTCTACAGAATAGATAGGGATGTATGTGAAAAATGGTTAAGGACACTTGCCTCATTGCCCACAAAAGAAAAAGTCCAGAGTCCTTGTATACTTGGTCTTGAAAGTCTTCATATGCGGCTCTGAAATGAGATCACCTAACATGGGGCACACAAGCACACAATCAATCAAAATGCAACAAACATATATTATGAATGCATCAAATAAAAGAGAGTGATTCTGAGGATTTTGGTGCAAAAATCATTGGAATCAGAGTTGTGGTTGAAAAGATATGAAGACTTGAAGTTTCATAGACTAAATTATAAATTTGAAAAGTTTGGAAGGCTTATGTATAAAAGGCTGATCTGAATTTATTCATTACCGGGAACTAGAATATAATATTGTTAAAACTTAGGGGGTTATTTATAAGAATCTCATATTTTTCCTAGAAATTAAATTTGTTTTTGTATAGGAAATGTCGTGGACTAGGTGTATGGAGCAGTGGACTGGTGATGAGATCTCAGTCCATGGTCTACCATGGATTAGCAGCCGGCAAGGTGGTGCGTCTCACCAGAGTTGCTCCGTGTGGGCGCTGCCGGCCACGGGAGCTTGTTGTGTGGGAGCTGCTAGCCATGGGAGCTCACTGTGCTGGCTAGGGAAGGAAGAGGAGCTTGTAGGGGATCTTACTATGTGCGACTTTAGATAGTGGAGTGTTGGATGCGAGCTGGCTGTGAAGGGGAAAAGCGGCGGTGGTTGGAGCTCAATGGAGAGTAGTGTTTGGGCGAGGAGGAGTGAGCTGGAGAGCAGGAACAAGTGCAGTGGAAAGCAGTCGTGGTTGGGCGTTGTTTATAGTAGCGGTGGGGCGGTAGGTCGGAGGTCTGGGGAGGGGATTGGCTGGCGGTGGGTGCGCATCCTTCATGGTGCCAATTACAACTGCGGGAGGGGAGGTGTTGGGTGGTCCATTGGTGGAAGAGGAGGAAGCGAGGATGACTCAGCTCGATGACGCGGGAGGCGGCAGTAGTGCGGGCCGAAGTCAGGTGGAGGTTGGGGATGACACATGATCCTGCCTCTCAGACGGAAGGAGAGGTGAGGCGGTGGTGGCTTTTGGGGAGTACGTCTTCGCAACAGAGCCAGAATGGGGGAAGGCGGCAGCTAGGAAGGAAGGGGGGTTGGGCCGGTGTTGGGCTTCGAAATACAAATGGAGATGGTTGTTTGGGCCGAAAGAGAGAAAGGAATAGGGAATGCTCAAGAAATTCAAATTACAAAAGATTTGAATTCAAACCAAAGGGGTTTGAAATCAATTTGAGCTTTGGGAGTCTTTTCAAAAATAGAAAATTTGAAGTTTGGTTCAAGGATTCAAACTTTAAACCAAAGCCTTTTAAACCAAGGAGATTTTTAAAATCCAAATCAAGGATTTTGTTTGAAAGTTTAAAGTCCAATTATCTGCTGTGGCAGATCCAAGTAATGCCGGCTATTTGTGCTGCTAAGCTCGAGGGACTTTTGACCATTGCTGAGAAAGCACCGCCCAAGCAGATCACATCCAAGGATGACAAAGGCCAGGATGTGCTTGTGCATAACCCTGCCTACTCTCAATGGGTAGCCTGAGATTAGGCGGTTCTCGGCTATCTTCTTTCTTCGCTCACTAGAGAGACTCTGGTCTCCGTCACGATGTACATGAGTGTGGCTACAGTTTGGAGCAAACTATCCAAGTTATACTCATCGCAGGCACGTGCGTGCAGCGTCAACATGCGCATTGTTGTTGGTACAACCAAGAAGAATCACCTCTCCATCGCCGAATACTACAGCAAGATGAGATCCCTTGCTGATGATATGGTGTCTACTGGCATGGCCATTCAAGATGATGAGTTCGTGTCCTACATCCTAGCAGGATTCAATGAAGAATACAACTCCGTCTACACCGCTGTTGTCACGCATGTTGATCCCATTACACCAAGTGAGTTGTACGCTTAGCTCCTTGGCTTTGAGCAGCATCTTCAACTCCAATCTGGTGGTGCACATGCCTATACTCAGTCTGCGCATGCAGCCTCTCACGGCCGCGGCTCATCACAAGGTCACTCAAGAAGGGTGTCTCACGGTCGTGGTCATGGCCGATCGCGTGGCGCGTCTCACGGTGGTTTCAACGGCAATCAAACCAGCAGCTCCATCTCTTGTCCTCAGTGCTAGGTCTGCCTCAAAATTGGGTGCACGATGGCCATGTGCTGGCACTGTTTTGATGAATATTTCGTCCCTGAGCCATGTAGTGCAGCAGCTATGTCAAATGCGTTCGGCTCTAACAACAATTGGTATACTGATTCTGGTGCTACCGATCATATAACTAGTGAACTTGATAAGCTCACCATGCATGACGCCTACACCACCTCCGACCAAATCCACACAGCCAATGGGGTAGGTATGGAGATTTCTCATGTTGGTACTTCTATTATTCCCACCCTTCCCGCAACCTTGTCCTAAACAATATTCTTCATGTTCCCACTGCCCCAACAAGAATCTTATATCTGTCCACAAATTTACCCTTGATAATGATATGTTCATTGAGTTTCACCCATTTTATTTCTTGATCAAGGATCGTAAAACGAGGAAGCTGCTGCTCCACGGGCTATGTAGAGGTGACCTCTATCCCTTTCCATCATCTGCGTCCAAGCTTCGAAAACTTATCTTCAGTGTCACTAGATTCTCTGTAGATCATTGGCATAATCACTTAGGTCACCCTGCTCGTGACATCGTCATTCACATCATTAGAGAGAATAAATTGTCATGCGTCAGTCTTGATAGTGCTTCTACTAGTATTTGTGATCCATGTCTTCGTGCCAAGGCACGCTAGCTACCTTATTCATTGTCATCTAGTCATACTACTGCTCCCTTAGAACTTATACACTCTGATGTTTGGGGCCATGCGAACCAATCCTTTGGTCACAAAAAATATTATGTTAGCTTCATTGATGACTATAGTAAATTTACATGGATCTATTTGTTGCGTCACAAATCTGAAGTTTTCCAATAATTCATTGAATTTCAATCTCTTGCTGAGCGCAGGTTTAATCACAAAATCATTACATTCCAGTCCGACTGGGGGGGGGGGTTGAGTATGAGCCCCTAAACTCAATTTTTTTGTCAAGTTGGCATCACTCACCATGTGTCTTGCCCTTATACTCATCAACAGAATGGTGTTGCAGAATACAAGCATCGTCATATCGTTGAGATGAGTCTCTCCTTGCTAGCCACTGCCTCCATGCCCCTCAACTACTGGGATGAAGCCTTTCTCGCTGCCACCTATTTAATTAACATACTCCCACAAAATTACTCAACTATGATACTCCTATTAACACTCTTCTTCTAGGTATTACACCTGATTATTCCAGGTGTGCATGTTGGCTGAATCTACGTCCCTATAACTCCCACAAACTTCAGTTTCGATTCATTCGTTGTGTTTTCCTTAGCTATAGCAACATGCATAAAGGTTTCAAATGTCTTGACATCTCTACTGACCGTGTGTGTATATATATATATATATTTCTGGTGATATGATTTTTGACAAGAAAGTATTCCCCTTTGCAGCACAACAATCCATTATCAGGGCCCAATACACTGCCGAAGTTCTCCTCCTACCTGAGTGCCTTGACGGGAATAATATTAGTACTAACACTGATGAATCTCCTACCTATTTCCCGTTACCCGTGTTTGATTCGTGTGTGCAGACACAGGTTGGTGCGGCTCCTGCAAGTTCTGCTACGGTGCCTATGTCGACGGGCGCTGTTCCTCATCTGGTAGGCGCTGGTTCTCCTCCGGGTCCGAAAACTCATTCACACTGCCTCCCTCTACGCCCGGGCCTTCTCCTGTGTCCGATCCGGCACCAGCAGAGATGTCTACGACACCTAGAGCGGTGTTTGTTCCGCCTAGAACTATGTTTATTCTGTCTACGGCACAGGAGGTGCCGCCTGTACCATGCATGGCAAGAGACGTGTCTATCTCACATGGTGCCGGGCCTATGCCTGTACCACACCTAGCACAAGACGTGTCTGCCCCACATGGTGTTGGGTTTTCATCGCAGCAGCCAAAGCATGCTGCCGTGCGCCTAGACGAGGCTCCAATGCATGCTACCGTGCATCCAGACGAGGCTCCTGATGCTGCATCATCTGGTGCCTCTCATGAACAGCCAACTTCATCAAGCAATGTATCCATTCCCGATCAGCAGCTCTCGTCATCAGGTTCTGATCAGCTGATCCTGCCTCACCGTACCCGTCTCCAAGGTGGCATCAAGAAACCTAAGGAGTTCACTGACGGCACCGTTAGGCATGGAAATCTTGCTGTTAACAGTGAACCATTTAATCTTCAAGAGGCTCTCTCCACTCATTGGAAGTCAGCAATGCAAGATGAGTACAGTGCTCTCATGAGGAACAACATATGGCATCTTGTCCCTCCTCAGCTAATGTCATTGATTGTAAGTGAATTTTCAAAATCAAACAAAAGGCATATGGTTCTATTAATCGGTATAAAGCTTGCTTAGTTGTCAAAGGAGGATTCAAACAACGCATTGGTATTGATTATGATGACACATATAGTCCTGTTGTTAAACCTACTACTATCAGATTAGTTCTATCCATTGCAGTATCACAGGGTTGGTCTCTTCGTCAGCTGGACGTACAGAATGCGTTCCTTTACAGTGTTCTTGAGGAAGATGTGTTCATGAAGCAATCTCTTGATCCAAAGTTTCCCTCATATCACTTCAAGCTGGACAAGGCATTGTATGGTCTCAAACAGGCTCTTCGGACATGGTATTCAAGATTAAGTGATAAACTTCATTAGCTGATATATCTCTTTCCCTCTACAAGAAATGTGTCATTACTATGTTCGTATTAGTCTATGTTGGTGGCATCATAGTTGCCAATTCTTCTTCGTTGGCCATTGATGCTTTGCTTCGAGATCTTAATGATGATTTTGCTTTAAAAGACCTTGGTCCTCTTCACTATTTTCTTGCCATGCGTAGAAGTTAAGCGCACATCTATTGGTCTTACACTCAGTTAGGAAAAATACACAGCTAACATTCTGTGCCGAGCTGGCATGTCTTCTTGTAAGCCTGTCGTGACTCCCCTATCATCTTCTGAGAAGCTTTCAACGCAAGGGGGGGGGAGCACTCAGCCCTCATGATGCAATAAAGTATTGAAGCATTGTTGGCGCACTTCATTATCTCACTCTGACACGGCCAGATATTTCCTTCTCGGTCAATAAGGTCTGTCAATATCTTCATTCGCCAACCACCGTACATTGGACAGCTATAAAGAGGATTCTACGGTTTCTTTAGCACGCCGGTAATTTTGGGCTTCATAGTCATCAATCACTTTCTTGTCAGTGCTTTCTCTGATGTTGATTGGACTGGTTGTTCTGATGATAGAAAGTCAACTGGTGGGTTTGCTATCTTCTTCGGTCCCAATTTAATATCCTGGTGTGCAAAGAAGTAAAAGACTATATCACGATTAAGTACTGAGGCAGAATACAAAGCAATGACAGACGGCACTACAGAATCAATGTGGATACAGTCGGTACTACAAGAATTATGTATTCCGTGCTCGCAAAGTGCAAGATTGTAGTGTGACAACCTAAGTGTGAAATATTTGACATCAAATCCACTATTTCATGGTCGTATGAAGCATATTGAAATTGACTATCACTTTGTCAGAGATAGAGTAATGAAGAAGCTACTTGATGTGAGATTCATCTCGTCAAAGGATCAGATTGTTGATGGTTTTACAAAAGCCTTGCCACCAGGAAGATTACTAGAATTTCAACGCAATCTCAATTTAATAAAGTTGTGATTGAGGGAGGATATTGAAAGGAGTCTATGCTATATACGAGATGTGTGCATGAGCTGTTGAGATCAGATCAGACGAAGTCCTGAACAGAATAGGAGATAGAGATAGAGTCCTGGCGTTAGAAAACTGATTATACGTAAGATTCAACGAATCGTTATCTCATGTGATAACGCTGGTCTCTTTTCTGTTCTTATCATTGTAATCTGTTGTATCCTGATCCTACGAGGATCCATCGTATATATATATAAAGCTCACGCGGCCAGTCCTAGCGCCGGTAGAACGCTTCCAGCCATAGCGTCTCATAGACCCGCCTTTCGAAGGCGAGCCGACATCCCGAGCCCTCCTAAACGAGCTGAGCTTAATGGCAAAAACCCGAACGTGGGGTACCCCGGTACTGAACCCGTCAGCGTGGGAACTAAGAGAATTTGCTCAGTCGAACAAAACTACACTACCACAGAACTGGACAATAGAGGAGATTTTTTGTCTGTAAAAATAGGTCTACAGAGATTTAACTGTTGCTAAAAATTACCAATCCAAAGACGGTCTCCACCCTGTCCCGTCATTATTTTTACAGACGAGTAAAATTGCCTTATACATGTGATTTATTTTTTTCAAACACGGCTACCTTTAACATGTGTCTATTGTTGTCCAATAGACACTTTTATAAAAATCCAGCACCATGCATGGATCGCCACTTTTCAGGCAGAGGAACGAACGCACAACGCCATCGTTCGAGAGCAATGCGCATGTATCCAGACGGTTCCTCCTAACATCTAACAACCATGCATGCATATGGATCGCAATCGTGTGCCTCCGGACTCACCTTGAAGAAATCGATTACAGTTTCTTTGATTGAGATCACCGCAAGCTAGACGCATGTCTTGGTTACAGAGCACGCATCTTGCGTCGAAGATGCCTGACGACATTCGTTGCCGTCCGATCCAGACTCAACCTTGACGACCAGCTGCGCACGCGCGTCCTTAGCATATCCATACCGATTGCAGCAAGGGCAATTCCTCCCCAAACTTGACAAGCACATGACACCTTGTCCTGTTGCATCACCAGCTCCTTGTCCACCACCATCCCTGCATCATCTTCCTCCCTCCGGTCTTCTTCGGCACCGTGTTCAACTTCAACGGCGTACTTATGCGTGCCATGAGACACGACACCAAAAAGAAAAAAAAAGAGAAAGGAAAAACAATTATTAGCCAGATAAATATATTTTAAATCTCCAGCCCTGACGTTGATGGCATGCCATGGTCTGACTGATAAGCGACTTCAGCATAACAGATCTCGCCCATGTTTTGTTTTCCATAGCAATTTCCACAGCTTTTTTCACAGCATAATGTAAACATCCATATCCAGAGTGCAAAGTAGTCTAAGCAGATAAAAGTGAACGTGTGACGTCCTTACACACACGAATGAGTAAATGTTCCTGCATCCACTGATTCTGAGAAGCGAATGATCTAGAGTGACTGCTTCCAAGTTTCATTCACGGATACAAAAATGGCCAGATCTACATCTAGTGCTTGATATGAATCCGACCATGGGTAATCCCACTCTCCAGCAGAAATGCCTCCAGGCTGTCCACATTATGATCACCCTGCCAGCAAATGATCTCGACAATGTTGAGGTGTTTACAAGCAAACGATCTCTCTTCGAGCTCACCCACGATTCCAAGTACATAATACTGCAGCATGAGGAACAAATAAATTTTACCTTAATGGAACATGAGTATATTTTGCACAAGGATGATCACCTTTTTGAGCTGCAGAGTTAGCTTCACCAGATTAGGTGAGTTCTGAAGGAGCACTATCAATGCATAGTAGTTTGCACATAGGCACCATCTGCCAAGAGTCAGGAATTTAAGATTGCGGAATTTTGGGCACCACTGGAAATTCTTCGCCATCTCCAGCTGCATAAGGTTTGAAGGATTAGAACATGACATAGAACACATCTCACATCCCAGAAAATGAATGCATGTTCAGCAGTACTTGACAAATAAATAGTGGAGATAAGATTTTTTTTTCAAAGCAAAAAATGGCAGGTGCAGGGCCCTTGCAATAAGGAGAAGCATAAACTATGCTTACTGTTAAAGAGAGAATCAATTGTGCATAGCAATCATTATCTAATCATTATTAACAGTTAGTGTGCAAGTCAGGTAGATACACGGTCAAAACACAATGGGAGTAAACAATCTATCTCAGGTAGACACAAGGATCGAAGCATAATGGGAGTAAATAATCTATCTACTCGATGATAACGACTTGGTTGTAAAGATGATGACATTCAACAGCGACTGATGCATTTGTTGGTTGTAAGGTACCTACATTTTTCACATGTATCTGCAGTAGTTGTGATTGAATATTAATAATCACCAAGCTGTCAAACAGGAAGAATTTTCCTTATATATAAAGGAAAGTGTCTCAGTTCCAGTACTGGCTTAAAGCAACAAGTAGTGATGTTCTCAGTGAATCTACAAATGAACCGAGTATATGAGGTAGACTGATTATGTTCTCACTTGAGAACATCAATCCTCCTCTAGACACATCCTCACATCAGAATAAAGTACGAAACGATTACTTTTGCACTTACTGAATCAAGATTAATACCATGCTTAGCTAAAAAATATTTGCTTGTGTCAAATAAAAAAACATACCTCTGACCCTACATAATAGAAGTCCAATGTTGTAACGCTAGAAAGGCCCATGAAGAACTGGCGGATATCATCATCAACATGAACACCAACCTGAAACCCATTTAGTGAGATGTATGCTGTCTCTAGTGACTCCATGTTCTTCAGTAACGGTATTCTGAAGTGATGTTGACCAAAACAGAAGCCAAAGTGAGTGAGGCTTGGAGCAGAAATAGAAGCCTGGTGATGAAATATGAAGTTGAAGAAACAGTTGCGCCCGATGGACAGGGACTTCAGTGTCTGGGAGAAAATATTAATGTCATTAATGGCGCAGTCCTGTAAGATCAGAACTTCCAACACTGGACATCCTGTTTGGAGTTGCCTAAAGAAACCACGGTCTAAACGAACAGAGTGAAAACGCAGGCTTGTCAAGCATTTTGAAGTAAGCACTGCAGGGTCGAGCCTCAATCTGTCACTTTCATCCGTCACGCTAACTTCAACAGACCGAGCGCCGCAGAGCAAAGCATGACCGACCCACAGGTCAGCATCTGCACCGTCACCTTCAACACCTGCAGAGAAGCTGTACGATAGGCGGAAGTCGTCCAACGCAACGGGGTTACGGAGCATCAGCAGACGGTTGATAAACTTCTTGAACCGCAGAGTGCGCGCGTCGTAGCCGCCGATGTCGGGTAGCTCGAACTCGTCGCACGAGGCGTTGAGGCGGGACGCGTCGCGCCAGAGGCCGCGCCACTGCAGCGATAGCAGGCATGTTTGCACGGCCTGGCGCGCGTACAGGTGGGACAGGATACGGAGGAGGATGTCCCGGTGGAATTCGTTGATCCAGCGTCCCGCCGAGGGATTGCGGAGCACTGGGGCTATGTCCGCGCGCCGACCGCTTCCAGACGCGTCCGTCGCGGATTCGGGGTTGCGCGGCATTTCGTCGAACAGTTGGTACTCGAACAAAGCTGCAGCACGGAATTTACGGTGGGTGAGTCATGAATCTGTCACACGTCGATACAGGGATGGAGATGGTCCTAGGAATCCGTAGACGAGGGGAGATTTTCGGGGAGAAATGGTACTATTAATCGAATCGAAGAAGATGGAGAAGGGGAATGAAACCGAAACAAACCGTGTGTTCGAAGCTTTGCCCCTGCGCGCTCTGAGCGGCCCTCCAGGGAAGCGTGATGCTTGTCTGCTTGTGTTACATCACGGTTGGCCGTCGGCCATCTCGTACAGGAATCTCTATATTTTCAAAAAGCACAGTAGATTATCTTTTTTTTTTAAATACAGTAGATTATTGTTAACCAGTAATCAACTAACTGCATTTTTGCAGAATCCGTGTATACGATCACTTAGGTGGCGGTTCATTTAATTTTTAAGTTCTAATTATATCTCTAGTGATGCGAAGCGGTCGTACAAATAAATAATACGGATAAATATTTTCCTAGTGAAGAAGGATTGTTTTCTTGTTCCAATGAAACAAGACTAACAGTCCAGGGAGATTATAGGCATACTCCTTTGGTTTTAAATTATTGAATAAATTTTACAAGAGTACATAGTATTCAACAATACTATGGTAAAACTACAGAGTTAAGGCACCACTTCACAAAATTATCCATTTACATTGATTACCATAAAACTACAGATAACTACAATTTTTTACGTCTATTGTATCGTGAAACTACATATTTTAGCCATTTGTATTGTGACAGCAAGAGGCTAAAATTTGTAGTTTTGTGATAAATGAGCACAAAATCTATATTTCTGTGAAGTAAGGTCTTAAATCTGTAGTTTTGTGATGATATTGTCAAAAATATGTAGTTTGTGAAATTTACTCTAAATTGTTATCGTTAATCTAGTTCGTTTCTTGAACTAAAATTCTTGTCATGACAATAATGATTAAAAAATGAACTAAAATTCTTGTCATTATGACAACAATTAAAAAATGGAGAAAGTATAATAAAATTATTGCCTTGATATACCTTTATATTGTTTCTCTTCCATATGGAAGCAGCGATTCATTCTTATATGCCCAAATTCAACGATAAGCAATGACATGAATTTTTGTCAAGACACATGGGATGGGGGACATTGAAATTTTAAAGTTAGAAAACAAGTATGAGGACGAGGATGCTTACCAAAAAGTATGGACACTTATAGAATACACAGTGAATGTTCTCTTGTGTGGTTGCTCGGTTTCAGTTGACGAGGACATGGCAATACGGACAATACACCCTCCTTACGCATGGGATGGTCATTGCTCTGTTGTTTGGGCTTTGAGACATAGTTGCTGCCTAAGGGGAGGGAGATGGGGACAGAATAAATGGTTACTTTTGTATGGCACCCGGACAAAAAGTTTGGTGGCAAAAAATAGCGTCAAAAATCCAGGTAGCAACGGGCGGGAAGAGACATCACTAGGCCCATTGCTACTAACGATCAAAATAACATATATCATTTTAAAAAACAAATCGTAGAGTCGGGTTCTATTGTGATATGAAACCAACTCACAAGACTGTGGTACACTGGCTAGTGAGGACTAATCTCTCCACGATGTGGTATGAAACAGATGTTTGCATAAATTTTTTTAACATGGCTTCTCCAAAGTTCGACGATCGAGGTAGGACTAATCGAGAGGCGCGTGTCCCTTTTACTTAACTGTATAAAAATGAGATGATGTCTCCCATGGACACATCAAAAATTTGTTAGGTCTATCCGTGGGAGCCACCACCTCTTAATACACTTGATGTAAACAAGTACTTATGTATGTTAGCCCCACTTTCTACGAGTGATGTGGGACTAATCGGGATGTCGCTGTTCTGACCCATAGTAGTAACGACCTCGTATGATATCACCCGAATGGTCATCATTGTTATGGCCCTGAGTAGTAACATGCTCGTGTGATGTTCACCGTGGCTCGTCGCTGCTACCGAATGGTCATAGTAGCAATGATAACAATATTAAATTATAGTAACTGGGCACGTGCGATATGCACCTGCAAAATTTTAAAGTTAGAAAACAAGGATGAGGACCATGTTATGTATAGTTGTCCTTCTATATAAATTTTCAAGTCAAATTCCATCGGACATGTCCAATCCATTTGTGAAACATGTCTGAG
>VSTD030000172.1:0-18489 GCA_008808055.3 Sporobolus alterniflorus | reverse complement strand
CAGAGGGGAAGTACTTAAAAAAACTCATTGAACATGGTGCCAATGCCGTAAGTATAACAATCTTGACATATCAGTTATGAGAAAGCTGATTCATTGTATAATTTGTTGTTTTGATTTTTGTTCAGAACCCTGACCCGCCAAGTATCAATCTCTCGGATGAGCAACTCATTACAATTTCTGCAGGACTTTGTCGCTTCATGATGCATGAGTTTATATCGCCCAAAGGCGGGTATCACCCACACCAAGGCCACATGGCTAATAATGCTACCCTACATGATTGGGCCGGTGAGTCACAAGACAAGTTGTGTATTGTTCAAAAATATTTTGATCACTACCTAAGTGTATGATCTTCTATTATTGTCATATATAGATTGGTGTATGAACTTCTGTTATTGTCATATTGTTATACATTTGTATGATGTTTAATGAAATGTGTGCCTGAATGTGATTTAGATAGAATTTCTGATGAAATGTGATTTGGACTGAATTCCTGATGAAATGTGTGCCTGAATACTGTCTTGTCCAACAACAACGGGTAAGCTAACATCAGCTCGCCCATTGCTGTTGTATGACTAGTAGCAATGTGGCTTGGTTGTCACTACTGTACAGTCCAGTAATGACGAACCACTGATATTAGACAGCCCGTTGCTACTGGCAGTCTAGTAGTAGCAGACCGCTAGCCTATCACTACTGTGGGGGTCAGTAGTGACAGTCCACTGGTGTCAGAATGCCCGTCGCTAGTAGCAATTGCACGCGTGCCACGTGCCGAACAGTAGCAATGATCATCTGATGTCATGTTGACCATCACTGTTGTGGATGGTAATATCACCGGCCCACTGATGTCAGACGGCCTGTCACTACTGTTGGGGCTAGAAGAAATTGCGCGTGCCACATGTCCCCCAGTAGCAACGATCGTCTGATGTCATAGATCGCGTCATTACTGTGGATGGTAGTAGCAATGGTCCGCTGATGTTAGATGGATCATCGCTATTGTTGGTGGTAGTAGCAACGGTTCGCTGATGTCAGACAGTCCGTCGCTGTTGTGGGTGCTAGTAGGACCCACGCGTGTGTCACATGCCACATAGTAGCAACGGTCGTCTGATGTCATAGAGCCCGTAGCTATTGTTGGTGGTAGTAACAACGGTCCGTTGATGTCATACGGTTCATCGCTGCTGTGGCCACTATCAGCAACCGCACGTATGCCACGTGCCCCACAGTAACAACGTGCTCTGATGTTATAGAGCTTGTCTCTATTGTTGGTGGTAGTAGCAATGATCTACTAATGTCAGACTGTCCGTCGATGATGTGGGTGCTAGCAGAAATCACACGTGTGCTATGTGCCCCATAATAACGATGGGCAAAGCGTGCATGTCGCTACTGGGACACTACAGTAGCGACAAGAACGGCAGCCCAATTGCCTGTTGGTATAGACGGTTACTTACCGTAGAGTAGTGCGTCATGGCATTAATTTTCCTCGGAGATCAACTCTACAGTGGAGGGCAAGGATCTGTGCGCAAATTTGGAGTTATGACAAAAGCTTCGAAAAGGCAAAACAAACAAAAACTTAGACTTCCAAGTTATGACGACAAAGGCCTTCCAAGAGTTCACGAATAGATATTTTGGTGATTAACAATATTTCCCCCTACTTTTACAGCGTTATAGGTGCAGCGATCATAGTGATTGGTCTCTATTACGTATTGGGCGCTGAAAAGATGGAGAAGAGAAGTGCCAATGATGTGGAAACTGAAGCTAACTTATCAAGGCGTCTCCTAGATGAAGAGTGCATGCGTAAATGAAAACCCGTAACCTGAGGAAGAGATTGGTGGTACAAAAAATATTCCGTACTGATGATACACAGATTGTTTCCCATGACCTGTGATTTTCTCTCTTAAGAGACCGACACTAGGATGGATGGTTAGTTTCAGACCAAAACTATCCATTTCACAACCATCACGCAAATTTTCCACTAATTGGACTTGGACTCTGTGTGGCAGTATTTTTTTTTGATATAATGTTTTTTTCTGAAAGTACATATCTGTATTACTAGATAAGGATCATACAAAAGTACGTACACATACAAAAAAGTATGAAAAGGATACGGAGGCCGCTGCACCTGCCAAACTGCACAAAGGACCCTAAGAGAGAAAAAAATTACAATCAAGCCCCTAGGTCTTGTGCTTGCTGACGCAGCTCGACATCCCCAACGCCGACAACCACCGCCGCCGAGGACGATGAACACAACTGAGATCTGGAGAAGCCCCATCGCCCAACGGCTTTGAGAGGAGTCGAAGAAGACACCCGCCTCGAATGACGGGATGAAGCCATCGGCAATCACCCATCCACCGGGGACACGCCCCAAGCTCTCTTCACTCGCCACCGATGACCACAGGCGCAGAGGGAAGCTCAAGGAAGACCCAACCGCCCTTCTTTCACAAATTCCACAGCCGGCTCTACAACCTTGACAAAAAAAAGGTCGACGACGCCACGACCCAGAGACAACGATGAACCGCCAAACCTGAACTCCAAAACAAGGAGCTCACAAATGGAACCCCACCTCCATTGGCTCGCTGTCGGCATCGGAGCAGAACACCAACGGGGCAAGGAAGAGCAAGAGAGGACTTATTCCATGACGACGCCGGAACCAACGCCTCACCGCCACCGCCCGGAATCCTAACCTTAGAAAATCTAAGACCTACCCTACCAGCTGGCAAGAGGACGACGGTCTCCACCACCTCGTGATGCTCCGTAAGGCGTCGGAGGTGAGGAAGACCGCCGGCGGACCAGGAGCAAGAAGCAAAGAAAACGGGAGAGCATAAGGACGGAGAGGAAAAGAGAAGGGAGTTGGTAACTGCTAGGACTAGAGGAGATTGGGAAGACTTGGATAAAATGCTTAGTTGTTGAAGAGCGCAGATATATACTCAAAAAGACAGAATGACTCATCGCTAGAACGTCATGATGTTATACGTTGCTTTGTTGAAAGTTCTTTCACTCAAACACGTACGTACGTTATAGACTATAGGACTATCATGTCAATAATACATCTCGGATACTCCCTTCGTTCTTTGTTTCTTGTTGTCTTAGTTCAAGTCAGCGGTGTGTTTTTTGTTGTTGTCGTCCACAGCTCAACATAGACACAAATGATGCTCATTGTCTCCCAGAGGATGCTCGTTGACTTTAATCACCAAAGTGCGTAACATTCTACTTAAATGAAGCTGTTGTAAGAGATGATGCTGCATGTCAGTATTGTTTCGAGCCTTCACCAGAGTCTCCTCGGACTTCGTCCTGTTTAGACATAGTTCACCATCAACAGTAGACAATGGGCTTTATCTTTATATCTCTTAGGTTGTAAACTTGATTTTTCCTTCCTTAATGAATGATATAACTCCTGCCTTTTTATATATAAAAAAGAGACGACACTGATAATGTGTAGCTTCATTCCGTCCTAACTTGGGGTTTCAGTGATTATGACAATATGATCCCCTGACTTAACTACTTTGGCAATATAACTGCAATCGCTTGGCTACTGAGATGGAACTAGCGATGTGAGTCGAGGTTGCTGATAGAAACACAATTCTGGGATCAAAACTATAGAATCTGGATCGAGATTTCAAGACTCGATCCTGAAGGAGGGTTGCATGCTGAAGAAGTAACGGATGCTCCTCATCTGAACCTCTCTCTTGGTGCCAGGGATATAGCCACTGATGGAAAATGACGATGCCCTGCAACTGCAAAGGATAGTCTTGCAGGTGGTCGGTGCTCAACCTAAATGAAGATAACGACGCAGCCACTCCAGCCATTACAAAAGGATCTACGGCAATTGCAATTTTCAACCAACATACTAGTATATGTTACCTTTGTTATGGTGTCCAGAGCTGCATTTCGGTGTCCAATGTTGAAACAATATAATTACCCAAAGCCGCATTTTGGTGTCCAGTCTGCAGCAGGACTTTATTATGCCTTTACAGTTCATCATCTCATCCACAATCGCGTCACATCTGAACTATGTTCTCGTCATTGCCGACCATCCACTACCACAAACAGGCACAGTAGTCATGCGAACCCATTTAACTGTAGCAACAGGGCTAAGTTGACCCGTCACTATGATGACCATGCGACATAGTAGCGACGGGTGACCCCGACGTCATTGACTCATAAAGTTAGTAGCGACGGACGAAATATGATGTCATCTATGCCCGTCTCTACTGGGGAGCATAGTAGCGATGGGCAATTATTGTCTGTCGCTACTGTGAAATCTGAACTGTTTCAAATATCAAGCGGCGCGCCTATTTGGAATAGACGTTGGCACCTCTTGATCACTAAACCGTTGCGCTAGTGACCTCCATATAAACCGCCTCTGGATCACTAAGTCGAATATCAAACACTGAGAAGAGGAGATGACAACGATGGCTTCCAAGGACGATAACAAGCGCAAGTATTCAGCCGACGGCGCCGAAGAGGAGGCGGAGGAGGTGCCACCGAAGAAGCAAAAGATGATCGATGGCAACGACAACGATGATGACCACGGCAATGATGGCGATGACGATGGAGACTCCTCCTTCTCCTCCTCCTCAACCGATGGCGGCTATTTGTCGGAGCCAGAGGAGGAGGTCTATTTGGAGGAGGAAATGAACATCTTGACCAACTCCGAAGATAAGCTTTTGATCCGACGAGGCAGCTCCGACGACGGGGATACCTCCGATGATGAAGAAGAGTCGCATCGCTACTTCTCTGACAACTACTAATTTAGTTGTAGTATTAGTTAATTAATATTGTGTAAGATTAGTATTAATGTAACAATGGATCAATTATCAATATATTTGAAAACAAAATTTGACGCACATCCGTGTTGATAACTAGATGTCAGATCTTGAGAATGAAGTGACTCAATATGAGTCTCCCAACATGGAAAGCGGGAATGCAGGAGGTTTGGACGAGTACGAATCTCCTTCACCCCTTCATCCTCCGTACGATAAAAGGCAAAAAGCATCAGGCATCGATGACCAAGATTACGTTTTGGAACAACCAGTATATGATCATTGGAAACTAAATGTTCTAATTTATACAATTGAAGTGCTATGAATGACACTCTCAACCTTTTTCCATATAATCCCCCCTCCACATCAATGTGCCTGACAATTATTTCCTCAAGATCAAGAGGAAAGGGCTTTAGTTATGCAGGAGAAACAACCAAGTCCTAAAAAGAGGCAGCTAAGGGGGATAAGGTCCTTAAAAAATACAACAAGACATTATTAGGATAACGACGCAATACGCAGATGGGTCACCAATTGAACCAGAAGGCGTTCTTTGAAAATGGCAAAATGACTGAGGTGTTGTTGCGATGGAGAAATGCAAAATCATCTGATCCTGGGATGATGTTAGAGAAGAAATGCAAGAAACATTATGAGGATTCATCAAAGAACATTACATTTTCCCTTTTCAGAAAGAAAAAATTGGCAAAAATAATACGATGAAAACAATATCTAATGAATTTCAGAGGTTCAGACATGCTCTCAACAAGTACTATGTGTAGAGGGGCCTGCCACCGTGAATCGGTTTGGGTATATCACACCAAATGAATAGGACACATTCGTACAATAACATACCACTCCACAAGCCATAGCTCTCAACAATAAGATGAAAGAGCTGAATGTGAAGAATAAATTCAGGCATGAACTAGGACCTGGATGGAATAAGGCTGTCATGCCAAAATAGACAAGGAAGGAGCAAGAGCTTTGTGATGCTGGGATACCAGATCCACTTCAAGGTTGCACTGTGCGCACCAAAAACTAGATCCGAGGACGTTCTCATACAGATGATAGTGGATGATTGATCCCTTCAAGCACTGAAATTACCATCGTGATTGAAAAAGCCAAGACTCTCACCGCTAAAGAGAAGACTAGCAAATTTAAGTCGCAGTGGGAGAGAGACCAACTCAACGTAGCCCTCGAGAATGAGGAACATAATGGTCGCACATGAGTAATCTCTTCAATTGTATCATGGAAGGAAGGGTTTGTGGATGAAAGCCATATGTACAAGAAGCGTAAAACACAAGAGATAGCATAAAACAATTCTTTAATTTCATGAGAAAAAACTCACATCATGTTGTGCAAATATCTAGTCCAGAAATCAATTTGGATCTCAGTACCACTGTCCAACAACCCTTTGCTTTGAGCAGTGCCGTCTCTGCTCCTAATAGGGACAAGGACAAGTATCCCGTAGATGACATCAATGATTCCACACCTTGCACACTAATATATGTTAAATGTAGGACATTAAGGACTATCGAAGTTGCTGAAGCTACTATGATGCCTAGCCATATACTTCATGGTCGGCCCATCCCAGCAAAGTGTGCAGTGGAGATGTGACCACGATTAGAGAAGGTCATGAGTTTGAGGACCTTGACTACCCTGATGAAGATGAGGGGATTGAGAAACTCCTTGATGCTAAAGGGACTTTCATTCTCTAGCCCTGCAAAGATATTATTGTCAAACCCTATTTGTCGTCGATTGTTTCACCACGGAGCACAGATGCTAGGGGCCCTCCTACTTAAAATATGCCGAAGCCTGCTCAAATCTCTGATCCATCAGCGACTCCTCTTATCGCTCAAAACTCTAAAGACCCAAAGCTCTAGGAGAGCACGGAGAGAAGGCCGACTTCTCCGGCGAAAGAGTCTGAAGGCCCAGAGCTCCAGGGCATCAAGACGCATTCGTTGCCTTCTCCTGCTCGACACCAAGAGCTCAAGGGCAACAAGAAGCCTTCTCCTCCTACTGGAGACCAAGAGCTCCTAGGCAACAAGGAGCTTACGCCGCCTTCTCCTCCTGCTCAAGTCCTAGAGCTCTAGGACACCAAGGGGAAAAGGCTGAGTTCTCCTCTGGCTAAAGAATAAGACCTCTAGGACACCACGTGGAATATGCCACCTCCCACCTCCTCCTATTGTCAAAGACATTCGTTTGCATCCTTCTACAAAGCAACCAGAGCTCCAGCCCAGCACTGATAGAGCTCCTCCTACACAGTAGCCGGTTTATGAGGCTGCTAAGGATAGTTCGTCTAGTGATATTTTTATTTTCAGGCAGAAAGTTTAGAACATTGATAATAATGCTTGTAGACAAATGTTTCAAGCTCTTGAATCATTCAGAAAGGAGGTGGTGGTGGATGAACCCAGCAAGGATATGGCGACCGCAGTGTTGAAATTTTTTAGTTGTTATAAAAAATATCAACACCAGGAGCCATTGAAGGACCTAGGTATTCCTGGTATGACCGTAGAGGAATTTTAGGAAGATGGTGACAAAGATCGTAATGAATTTGAGTATGGAAAGCTGCTTGTTACAAAACAAGTCCATGCAAAATTTATGTGGCATATGAGGAGGTTATTATCTTGCATATGTATGTGTCTTGCAATTTATCAAAAGTCATATTCATAAAGAGGTTTTCAAGAGTCGAAGCTTTGATGTCAACATCGAACTATTTGAGCTACACACTATCTATCGACTCTAAATGCTCAACATTACTATGATGATCGTCATGTGCACTTTAGTGCACGTGGCTGACGACAAAAAGAGACTCAGGTTTATAAACCCCACACAAATAGATCAATTAGGATTGAACCCAGTCATAAACAAGAAAAGAGACATGTTCAAGGGCATGAGTAAAAAGAAAAGGGCCACAACAATAAAAAAGCACAATAAAATTTGACCAAAGAGGAAAGAGATCTTGCATCAACCCACATATGTCAACTATTTTAGCGGTTCGAAGACAGACAATGTATCTTGCCCCCTATAATTTTGAGTAAGTTTGTTCTACCATATGATCAATTATACTTGATGAACTATAAAATTAATATGTTTGTGTGTTTGTGTAGCCATCATTGGATTTTAGCAATGATATGCCCGAAAATATCATGGATCTTTATATTAGATCCTCTTGATGTTGATGAATCTAAGTAGAAGAAATTCATTGAGCGTATTCAACGGTAACAACATCTCAACATATCACAGATCTTAGTATCACTATAGTTACTAAGTAAGAGTACTACTGATGGTCCTTTTTATAACAGTGGGTACAGATTTTACATGTCTAAAGGTGGGGCCCACAATCCAAAATATAAAGATGCAATGCAACCTAACAATATATTAAACCATACATATGTGTTGTTATATATACTAACATAATTATTTTTTATTATAGTGTAAAAAGTAGGCACCAGGTACCGTTCACTGTGGCTATTATTGTTGCTGGTACATGATATGCAATACCAAAGGGAAATACACAAAACAAATCATTGATTGTGGTGCTGATATAAGTATCTCAAAGTTCAATTACGGGTTCAACTTTTAGTTTAGCTTTATCAATTAGTCATTTCCTATTTTTTTATTAACGTTTATCTAGGCACCTGCAGCATCAAAGGGGCATATGTTGGATGAAGAACTTCTATCAGTTCCATCAAAGATTTGTCATTTCCTCATGCGTCATTATATATCGCCGCTGGACAGTTCCATATTCCTCATGGTCATAGAGCCCAGTTTCCTGTGCTGTGTGATTACATAGACCAAGGGCGAGCACAGCAGGCGGAAACGAATAAGAAATTTCAGCAAATTTGTAGATGTGAATATATGTATCAACTTGTATATAGGAAAGTTGTACTGTGTATGAAACATGTATGGTGTTCAATGATGAATACATGTCTATGTGAACATGTGTTTGGTGATATATTTAATTAATTGTCGGATGATTATATCTTGATAAACCTATATTTGTGAATATCTACATGTATGTATAAATCTGAATCTGTCCAGCAGTAACTGGGTAATCTGACATCAGATTACCCATTGCTGCTGTGAATATTAGTAGTGATGGATAATCTGAAGTCAGCTGTCCGTCGTTACTAGAAGTCACAGTAGCGACGGGTACCATGACATCGGCATCCGTCGCTACTATAGACCACAGTAGCGACAGACGGTTTCTGCCCGTCGCTATTATGTTACCACTTTAGCAACACAGTATTAACGACGGACCAGATGTCCGTAACTACAGTGGCTTACGGCCGGTTACCACAATGCAAATTTGTACTAGTGATCAGAAAGAGGCTCCTCCCAGATCGAGTTTTGTTGGTGTGCCTGAACAAATAGTCAACATGTCAACGATATACACACCCGGCCTAATCCAGCGCCTTGAGGTTGTCATTAGACGAATTCGTATGACATAATTCTAAGTCACTTGTTACTGAAAAGAGCAAGAGTTCCGGATGGACGGCAAACACAAATAACTCCCCAAAGAAGAAAAATACAAAACCGTCCGTACATATATATAGTGTGCTTTTTTCGAGCATACTAGTAGTGTTTTTTTTGAGAAACACAGTACTAATAGTGTATTAATTCTGATTTCTAACACAGGTGTTCAATCCGATAAAGAAAGAACTAGAGCAAAGAAGAAAGAGAGCTTGCAAATTGCAACTGCGGGTACTCTTTCTTTCAGTCAAAAGCTGGCGCCTGGAACCACGCGATGGCGCCCTCGCCGGCTCCGTCGTCCTGCTCGGCTGGCCCAGCACGGCAAAGCGGGCAGGAAGAAATGCTGGAGCAGTCGAACCAGCCGTGGAGGCATGGGCAGTGGAAGGCGAGCGTGCGGACGCGATCGCAGACGACAGGCGGTGGAAACGCAGGAGGCGGCAAGAAGTCCGCGAGAAACGTACGGACGCGGTGCCAACGCCGGCACCAGGAGGGGAAGAGGGAGGCGAATGACGCGAGGAGGAACAGCGGCAGTGGCGCCGTGGAAGACGGTACGAGAGGCCCATTTTTTGCTCAGGCGGCAAGCCGAAGCTTAGCGTGTGCGCATCTCTGGCGTGATTTTCTTGCGTCGGAGTGGCGGGTATGGCTTGCAGGAACCGTGCCAACTGCATCTAGATCGCCATGAGTGGCGGTAAGAATAATGTATGGGTGCTATTTTATAGTACTAGCAGACGAGTGACGAGCACGGAGGGGATGCGCAAGTGACCACCAAACACTTGTTCTAGGTGTTTCTCATGTGGGAATACTGTACGGTCTCGTCCAAGGACCGAAACCAATGTGACGGCGACGAGCAGCCTGCAGCTGCGACAGACGCCCGCGGCCGATCGAGCCAGCAAATAGCTGTAGCATCTCTGCGACTCTTGTCCGACTCCGGCACCCCCCTGTTGGCTGCAAAAGCCGCCTGTGATCTTCAGCAATGAACATGGTACTAATGCAACGGATCATGGATGATTTTCTCAGCAAATCACTAAAGAGAAACGATAGAATGCAATAGGTAATGTGAAAGAAGAAAGTAATCTCGTATAGAAAAATGTGTGTGTCCCGTTACAGTCTCCTTCTACCATATTTACACTATATGAAACTTCCTAAAAATCAAAATTCTAGCTAACCAAATCCTGACTTGCCAAACTTATTTGGCTATTATTCCTTAACAAATTTAGAATAATCTGGCCTTGATAGCCTGATTTTGGCGCCGTGTCTCCCACCTGCCACCTATCCAACCTGGATATCCGGATGCCTGATCTCCTCCGTCTCATGCCTTCGTGCTGCTTTGCTGATCCGAATTTCGCTTACCTTCCTTATCCAAGCCGCTCACTCACCGGGTTCTCTTCTTTATCCGGATGATCGGGTTGTCTTCCTTATCTAGATTACCTGATGCTTCCTTATCCGAGATATTCGATCCTCAGGTCCCTTCGCTTATCCAGACAACCCGGCTATCTTCCTTATTCCAACTACTCAACCTTCAAGTACCTTAAGTTACCCGGATAACCCAGTCGTCTCCCTTATCCGAGCTACCTGATTCTCGGATTATATTGTTTTGCCCGGGTTACCCGACTCTCGAGTTATCTTGCTTATCCGGGCTACCTGATTCTCGGATTGTCTCGCTTTACCCGGCTTACCCGACTCTCGGTTTATCTTGATTATCTAGGCTACCTGGCCACCTTCCTGGTGCTGCTTCCTGGTGGCCACAGCAAGTTGCCGGGCATCATATGCCATTTTTCACCATGAACACATGCCCCTGTGTTTCATGCATTCTGTGTAACAACGCTGAAAACAACCTAGCTGTGATCCATTACCGGAATCGGCCTTATACTCCATAATCTGGATCAAATTTCCTTACCCGGTCTTCCCACAACACGACCCCTCGGCGTCAACTTTAT
Organism: Sporobolus alterniflorus; assembly: GCA_008808055.3. Classification (NCBI taxonomy): domain Eukaryota; kingdom Viridiplantae; phylum Streptophyta; class Magnoliopsida; order Poales; family Poaceae; genus Sporobolus; species Sporobolus alterniflorus. Next base: position 7,328 of record VSTD030000172.1, on the reverse strand, counting down.
TATCAGCTAGGTACCCTGCCAAATACTAGGGAAATGCTTCTTCAAATATCTCCCATTTATGGCTTTCTCTACTTTCCTCCCTTCCAAAGTTTCAATAAAATAAGCATTCTCTGGCACAAACCCAACAATCCTGAAGGGACCTTCCCAACTAGGTGACCACTTTTCAAACTTCCTATCTCTGCTTACCAACAGCAAAATCATTTTCCATACCAGCTCTTCAACCTAAAACGATTTCTCTTTAACCTTTCGGTTGTACATTTTTGCCACTCTCAGCTTTTCTCTCTCGATTTCCTGCAATGCTCTCAATCGGCTTTCTGACACATCATCTATACCCTCCATCATCTTCTCGGTGTAGTCACTCATGGACAACAAGTCCTACTTAGCGACCCGGCAACTCTACAGGTTGACTTCTATGGGCAACACGGCCTTCTGCCCATACACCAGCTCAAATGGGGTTACCTTAGTCGCTCCATGCTTGGATGTTCTATGTGCCCATAATGCCTCTAACAACACCTCATGTCACTTTCTTGGAAATTTGTCTATCTCCTTTTTTATGATTTTGGGCAGAGTTTTGTTGCTTGACCTTGCTTGACCATTAGCTTGAGCATAATATGAAGATGAATTCAACACCTTGAACATCATGGATGCCGCGAACTCCCAAAACTGATGTGACATGAAAGACGCACCCTGATTTGTTGTCAGCGTCTGGGGTATACCAAAATGGTGTATGATATGCTCTTGCACAAAGCTTATTACTTCCCGGTGCATCATATTCCTCAAAGGCACGGCTTCAGTCCACTTGGTAAAATAATCTGTCGTGACTAGCACAAACCTATGCCCTTTGGACGATAATGGATGGACCTCTCTGATAAAATCAAGCCCCCACCCTCTGAATTGCCAAACCTTCACCACATGATGTAACATACTAGCTGGTGTACTCTGAACATCACTGAATTGCTAACAATCTCCACACCCTTTCTTGTATCTAATGCAGTAATCTACCATGCTGGGCCAGTATAACCCCGCCCGCCGAATTGCCCACTTCATTTTCTACACTGACTGATGAGCACCACACATCCCCTCATGCACTTCCCCCATAGCAACCTTCACTTGTTCGTTGTTTAGGCACTTCAACATGAGTCCATCCATCATACACCGGTATAGCTCTTCCTCTATCAAAGTATATATGAGCGCCTGTTTGTGGATTTTTTGATCCACCGTGCAATCTGGTACTCACAGATATCCCAATAATGGCCGTCTCCAATCTGCATCAACATCCCCTTGCCCTTCAGCTGATTCTCAGGATTGATCACAAGCCCTTTCGCTCCCCTGTGCAATTGGCTCTGGTTGATTATCTTCATTGCTCGACTTGCCTGCGGCCAACGCGCCCACCGAGTCACCTTGTCCCGTCGGCCTTATCGTTTCAACTCCCTTATTAACCGACATGTTTCCCATTCTAGGCTGTGCTGTCAGTTTTATCACACCCTTGCTCACGGCCGGCACTTTTCCCTCACCGGGTATCTCTATCGGCCCTGCTTCCATTGCTGACCCAACTTTATCCACCGCCTCAACCGACATACCATTGGTAACATCTACCAAAGCAACCGCCGGTTTTTCCTTAACCATGAATAGACCCCTTTTGACTTCGTATCCGAACGCTTGTTGTGCTAACATGTTAGCCTTCCAATTATCTTCCCTAGATATATGACTTATCCCAAACGAGTCTAACAAGCATATTATATCTTAGCACTGTTCTAAGTACCTGTTCAACATCCCATCTAAACATCGACATTCACCTTTAACCGACTGAACGACTAGATTAGAATCTTCCAACGCCTCTATCTCCTTCACCCCCATCTCCCTTAGCAACTCTAACTCATGTATTAATCCCTCATATTCAGCCTGGTTATTCGTGCATGTGAACTCTAATCTCACAGCAAACTCGTAATATATGCCACATAGTGACACCAGAACACACCCCACCCCTTGGCCTCTACTACATATGGAACTGTTGAAAAACAACCTCCAAGGTGCAACCTCTACTATGCATGCATCACTTTCAGTGTTGGTCATGTGATCTACCACAAAATCGGCCATTACTTGACCCTTTGTTGTTCGTAATGGTTCATAATTTAAGTCAAACTCTATGAGTGCATATGCCCATTTTCCCATCTTACCACTCAAAATAGGTTTATGGAGCATGTATTTACAGATATCGTGCCGGGACACCACAGTGCAAGTACTCGATAAAATATAATGTCTGAATTTCATGCATGCATAATATAGTGATAAACATAGCTTTTCAATAGCCCCATACCTAGTCTCCGCATCTAGTAACCTCCGGCTTATGTAAGCTATGACAAATTCCTTCCCATTGTCTTCTTGTGTGAGAGCTCCTCCTACCACATTCTCCTGTGCCGGTATGTACAATTTGAATTCCTTACCAATGTTGGGAGCTTCCAACACTGGAGGGCTGCTCAAATATTCCTCAATCCTTTTTAATGCGCTCCTTTGTTGAGCCCCCCATTTGAAGTCTTTCTCATGTTTTAGGCGCACCAAAGGGAGCAGCGGGTCAATCTTCCCAGCCAGGTTAGCAATGAACCGTCTTAGGTAATTGATTTTTCCCAGCAGTTTCTGCACATCTCTCTTGCATGTGGCTCTTCTAACTTATGTATGGACTCCACCTTCTTGGGATCAATTTGTATCCTGTGCTCATGCACGATAAAGCCCAAGGTGCGACCAACCGACACGCCAAATGCACACTTGAATGGGTTCATCCATAAACCATATTTCTTCATTCTCTCGAGGGTCCTGCGTAAATTGGCAAAATGTCATTCAAAGCTAACCGATTTGATGACCACATCATCAATGTATACTTCCATCACTTTACCCAATAGGTCATGAAAAATGAGATTCATGGTTCACTGATATGTTGCATCCGCATTCTTTCAGACCAAATGTCATCACGATCCACTCAAATAATCTTACGAATCCGGGGCACTGGAATGCTATTTTGTGTACATCCTCTCTGGCCATAAACATCTGGTTATACCCGGTGTTCCCGTCCAAAAAATTGATCACTTTATTACCTGATGCGATGTTGATCAACATCTCGGCTACCGGCAAAAGATACTCATCCTTAGGTGTCGCTCTATTCAGATTCTGGAAATCAACACATATTCGTATGTTGTTGGTCCCTTTTTCTCCACGGGAACTATGTTTGAGACCCATTTAGCGTAGTATGAATCCAGCTTTCAACAATCAGTCTACCTCTTCCTTCACTCGTCCAACGATCTTAGGACTGTAATTCCTGACTGATTGTTTATATGGCCGAAACCCTTGCTTAATCGGTAACCAATGTTCTACTAAACTCTTGTCAAGCCATGGCATCTCCATGTATTCCCATGCAAAATAGCCAATGAACCCTTTCAGGAGTGTGCACACTCATTCTTTTTCTCACTTGTCAGGTTTCGGCTAACATATGTGGGCTGGCACACCGCTCCATCCCCAATGTCTACCTCATCAAGCTCATCCACAGTCAAGAATCCATACCCAAGCTTGCCAATATCATCGAAATCCTCTACTACCTCACTAATATTGTTCTTAGCCAAACGATACTCATCAGCCCACCTCACTAGCCAGTCAATATCTCCTTCCTTGCTCACCATATATAATACGTTATTGGTCAGCCGAGTCGAACTCGTCGTCGACTTTACACTTATCCAGACAAACCCATCCTTTCTTACACTTACATAATCATAGTCAGTAAGGTCCTGCCCGGTCAGACACTCCATGCAACCGTCTTGCACATCCATTTGGGTTTCGGTCATGGCTACCCATGCCACTTCATCTGCCTCAACCACTTCGACCTGGTCGCCAATCCACTGCACTACACATTGGTGTACTGTTGAAGGTACGTAACCATTCACATGAATCCAGTCCCGGCCAAACAGCACATTATACTGCCACTTGACGTCGACCATGAAGAATGTCGTGGGTATTGACTTACTTCCAACCGTCAACTCTTTCGACACAATACCTTTAGCTTCTGCCGGCTCTCCCGAAAAACTGCTTAAGCTCATATTGGTATTCTTGAGATCATCTTCACAGCACCCCAGTTTCTCAAACAATGTTGATGGCATGATATTGATGCTGGCACCACCGTCTATCATCATGTGTCCCACGGGTGTCCCATCTATATGCCCCTTCACATAAAGCAGTTTCATGTGCCCGCCCGGCTTGGTCAGCTTCTCGAACACAGCTCATTCAGCCCCTACTACGAGCTCAGCCACATTGGATTCCTCCGGTGCTCGAAACTCTGCTAGAATCACAAAAACCATGTTGATGTTTAAAGCTTCTGTGTTTGTTCGACCTTCATCCCCAGACTCAATGGCATTATCCTCTTTCAAGCCACAGCTATCCCGGCTGTCCTCACTGTCTGTGCCCTTCTTCTCCCTCGCCAGCCACTTCTCCCTCCAAGTTTGCCTCATCGGTCGTGCCTGGTTGAACCACTTGTCATGCTCTTCCTCCTCTTTCTTTTTTGCCAGTTCTGCTCTCCTCACCTTCTGTAGCCGCCACTGCTAGGTCTTGGTAAGACCAGCTGGACACCATCTAGGAGCCGGCCTCGTGTGCACTCCTGTACCATCCGCACCGCGGTCTCTCCCCTGCCTCGGGTTAAGCCATAACCCGACTCCTATCTCGGTGTTCCGGGCATACCTGCCCCCGGGTTTGACTCCCTCCTATCACCGAGTTTATTGAACCTGTTCAAACATAGCCATGACTTATCCTACCCGGTTCTTCCCTTTTCTCCCAGGTACCGGCATGTTGAAAACCCAGGCCTGGCAATTTCTCGCCCTTCCTCGGAGACAACCCTTGCATGCTTAACCATAGGTTCCTCATGTGCCTCTGGGTCACCATCCGGTTTAGTGACAGCCCGGCCCATCTGTGTTGGTCCCGCCTTCGTGACTTGCTAATTCCCCACGTATATTTCTGATTGCAGTTTGCATGTCACGGACCCGGTCATCACTACATCATCCTGTTTACCTTCTGCGGCTCACCATTCAACACTCACCTGGAGCCCTTCGCACATTCGTGAGATGGCCCATCATCCCTCACCATTATTCTCAGCCGTGTCTGCATGCCTTTTGGCCCTTGCCACGCCACACCATGCTGCTCATACTAAAGCCACCATTTTTTATCATAACATGGAGACCTCGGCGTCTTGCCTTCGTGTATGTGAGCATGAGCTCGCTCCTGCCACTGCCTCACATAGTTTTCCATCAACATACTGGTTGTTGGCTTAACCCTTCGCTTTGGCTTCCTCAACGTGTTTTCCTTCCAAACCCCAACCTCAGGATTGTGCAGCTTGATCATCCAGTTCCGTAACTCATCCAACACTATGACATTCTTTCCTCATGTAGTGTCTGCCTGATTTGTTCAAACCAAACTCCTCAGGAATGGGTCTACATCCAGTTTCATTTTTCCACCATCACCCAGCACCAATCGGTTGTCGTTTATCACCGATTGTACCTATCGTCAGAAATAATGACAATCATTAGTAGTGTGCGAATAAGAATTATGCTATTTGCAATACTTTCTCTTAGCTATCAAATCTATCACAAGGATCACATGCCCCTCCTTCAACCTTATCACTCCCCCTTGAACTAAGATATCAAACAATTTGTCACATTTTAAGACATCAAATGTGTATCTCATCTCATCTCTCTTAGACTCATTAGGTTTTAAGAATGAGCAAGATATCGGCCGAGGTGTATCCACTCACTCGGTGACACATATTTCAGCATCACTATTGTCGGTCGATTCTTCACCCACCAGATTCACTACTTGCTTATCTTTATCCCTCCCAGTTTCTTTGAATCGGCTATATGACCGGTTTTCCCTAGCACGATTCTCATGAATTATAGCGTGTTGAAGAGCCTGGTTAACATCTGAGAAATCATGCCCCACCATGTTCTCTTAAGTGTGATGACAAACCTGCAAAAGCAAGATCCCTCTCTCCTATGGTTAGATCATAGCACCTATTCCGAGTTTTCCGGAACTACTTGAGATATTCTGGCACCGTCTCATTATAATTTTGTCATATTGCCGTTAGAACGGACAACCTCAACCCTATCTCCCCGTTGTAAAAATAATCATAAAACTTTTGCTCTAGGGAAGACCATGTGTCTATAGAGTTGGGCGCTAAAGACGTAAACCACTTAAAAGCAGTCCTAGAAAGTGACAATAGAAACAACCTGACCCTGTGAACGTCAGTCATACCCACATCATTTATTTGTGCCAGAAACTGCCCTATATGCTCGTACGTGGTTTTACTATCATCTCCGTTGAACTTAGCAAAATCTGGCATCCTAAACCCATGGGGATAAGGAATAGTATCATATTATTTGGGATAGGGTTTCTGATAAGATCTAGCACGTCCCTTGGGTGCGAATCTGAATTCCCTCAACGTACGCGCAATCTGGTCCCTCACTCCCTCGGTCATCCCCCCTTCTACCCGGCCGGCTCCTGCTTGGTTGAAAGTATTGCCCATGACCCTGGGAAACATGACGTTGGGCACTGGCCCATGCGGCACGCCATTCCCCATGGGAGGGATGTTTGGCCCATATGCGACGGTTTGGTAAAAGGGTTGCTGCGGGTTAGGATTACTGCTACTGCTAGGCTGACTAACATTGATCATCATACCCCACACACCCGTGATAGCATTGGGGCTAGGGTTAGGCACCACCGAAGATGCTTCCACATGCTTACCATGTGCCTCACCATGAATTTGCTGCACTACAGCCCTAACTTGCATGGCTAGACTACTACTTAGGTCCTGCTTCAATGCATCAAAAGTGCTATGTAGATCCTCAGCCATCACCCGTGTTTTTTGCGTCAAGTCATTCCCGTACTTACTAGCTACTGACACGTCTACCATATGCGCTAGATCCTCGGGGTTAAGTGCAGAATTCACCTTAGCACCTGATGCAGACGTCGTGTCAGCCTTCTTGATGATGCCAATGTGCATCTTCTGAAAACACGCCCATTTTCTCCTCCGTAACTCAGCCATCTCCCATTCTAGCTCTTGCTCCACCGCCTTCCTATTGTTGTCATTCAGATCCTCCATCTCCACGTTGATAGTGTTCATCGCATGGACACCGGCGTTATCAGCCGCCACCGATGTCCTAGCCTCCTTGGGATCGACCATGATCCCTTTGAGATTGGCGAAATGAACACCGATCTGTTAGTGACTAGCCTCCTTCAACGATCACCAAGATTGTTGTTAAGTCCCCAGCGTAGTCGCTAATTTTGTTCACTGCAAAAGACGC
>VSTD030000171.1:0-18496 GCA_008808055.3 Sporobolus alterniflorus | reverse complement strand
GGAATATTTGGAAGTGTGAGCTTCATCAAATATCTTCTTGCGCAAACCATGATTCTTTGGAACCACCAAATGATCCTTGAACCAGAGAGTGTCTTCCTCATCCATGCAAAAACAATTGACCTTAGGGTCACTTTTAGTCAACCTTCTCTTAATGTGTGTGAGTCCCGTATCGATTCCCTGAGCTGCAATGATTTCTCCTCTCAGCACCGGAGTGAGGGTCACATTATACTGAGCTATGATAGGGGATATTCGGACACTAGATTCTTCCCTAGAGATTCTGACAGCGGGCAGGTGGTTACAGTGAGCTTTGCGACTCAAGGCATCTGCAACCACTTTTGCCTTACCGAGGTGATAGTGAATCTCAAGCTCATAGTCATTGATCAACTCCAACAATCTTCTCTGTCACATGTTCAGAACAGGCTGAGTGAAAAAGTACTTCAAGTCCTTGTGATCAGTGAAGATATGAGCCACATTCCCAAGAAGATAATGCCGCCAGGTACGCAAGGCATGAACTACAACGACTAACTCAAGATCATGAGTGGGATAGTGCTCTTCATGCGGACGCTGTTGATGTGAGGAGTATGCAATCACGCGACCTTCCTGCATGAGAACCCAGCCAAGCCCAGTACCAGATGTGTTACAATACACATCGAAGGACATTGCGATGTTCGGTTGTGCCAACATAGGGGATGTAATCAACAACTTCTTCAGAGTTTGTAACGTTTCATCGCGCTCAGCATTCCAAATAAATTTCTCCTCTTTCTTTAGAAGATCCGTAATGAATTTGGCAATCTTGGAGAAGTTTGGAATAAATCTGCGATAATAGTCAGCCAAGCCGAGAAAGCTTCGGACTTGATGCACAGTCCTTGGCGGCTTCCAATCCAACACCTCTCGAACCTTGCTCGGGTCCACGTATATTCCCTCAGAAGATACCACGTGACCTAGGAACTAAACTTCAGTCAACCAGAACTCGCACTTGCTGAACTTCGCATACAACTAGTGATCACGCAGTCGCTGAAGTACAATGCAGAGATGCTCTTCATGACCTTTCGTGCTCTTAGAAAAGACCAGGATGTTGCCAATGAAGACCACGACAAACTTGTCCAGCTCTTCCATGAAAACTGAGTTCATCAAGTACATGAAGTGAGCGGGGGCGTTGGTCAAACCAAAAGACATCACCAGATACTCATAAAGACTGTATCGGGTGGAGAAGGCAGTCTTTGGGATATCTTCTTCATGGATCTTGATTTGATGATAGACAGAATAAAGGTCAATCGTTGAAAAGACTTGTGCTCCAATCAACTGATCAAACAAGAAATTAATGCGGGGCAATGGATACTTGTTCTTCACGGTTACTGCGTTGAGTGGTTGATAATCGACGCACAACCACTGGGTCTTGTCCTTCTTTGACACAAAGATAACAGGGCGACCCCATGGAGAACAACTGGGTTGGATATACCCTTTATTGAGTAATTCTTGCAGCTGAGTCTTCAATTCTGCCATCTCATTTCGTGGCATAGGATATGGCCGCTTATAGGCAGGAGCAGTACTCGACTGCAACTCAATCTTAAATTCGATTGCCTTATCAGGAGGCATTTTCGGCAGATCATTGGGAAACACATCCGGATATTCATGGACCACGTGTATCTCCTCCAAACTCTTGGCAAAAGCAGCATAGACAGTTGCCTAGAGGTGAGCAACAGGTGGCAGCTGCAGAGAAATCTTGCCATAGATAGGAGAGTCGAGGTGAACCAAACGAGCAGAGATGTCCAACACAACTCGATGTATCTTCATCCAGTTCATACCAAGAATGACATTGATCCCCTGGCCTTCCAAGATGATAAGGGTGGTTGAAAACACTCGCCCGACAAGCTCAAGTGAGGTTTTTTGGGCCATCTGATTAGCAACCACTCAGTCTCCGAGAGTGCTAATAGAATAAGACACTTGGGTAGCATAAAGAGTAACGCTGACCTTTTGAGCACAGGTCAAGCTCAAGAAATCATGAGAAACTCCAGAATCAAATAGAATAATGATTGGGTGCTCGTACAAAAAGAACGTACCGGCAAGAACCTCCTCACCAAGAGGAGTCTCCTCCAACGTAGTGAAATTGGCACGACCAACCCTCGAAGGCGGTGGGCGGACCGCAACCTTTGGCTGACTGATAGGTGGTGGCGAGGCCCTGGGAGAGAAACCCTACCGAGGCTGGGGACACTCACGGGAGAAGTGCCCAATCTACCCACAGTTGAAGCATGAAAACCCTACCTCAGCCGGCTGCGGAGCTCGAGGTGGAGCAGCCAGCCGCGGGTAGACGGTAGGACGTAGGGCCACCTACTGAGGTGGACGCTGGCTCCATTATTGTGATGAAGGGGGACCACATGGCTGGCCTGAAGGCAGAGTGTAGACCAGGCGGTACTTGGGCGGAGCGCCCCCGTTAGGCCCAGACAGAGGCCTCTTCTTCCTCTCCTCCTCCAAGCAAGCATGACACGCGTCCTCCTACTCAATAGAAGCGCTCACCAGCTCATTCAGGGTGCAGCCCTGAAACAACATCAAGTGCTCACGTAGTACAGGACTGAGCCCCTAACAGAAAAGTGACATCTTCTCATCGGTATTGGCGTGGTAGGAGCCGTACTGAGAGAGGTGGTTGAACTTCTTGCTGTACTCGTACACACTGCTCAAACCCTGCTACAGGTGCAAGAACTCCTGAAGCTTGTGAGCCATCATGCCCGAAGGGATGTGGTGCCCACGAAAAGCCATGCGGAATTCGGCCCATGACACCTGGTGGTCGTCCTGAATAGTGGCGGTGAAGTTGGCCCACCAAGCACTCGTGAGTCCACGAAGTTGTTGGGCCGTGAATAGGATCTTCTGGATTTCAGAGCAGTGCAAAAGCCCAAACTTGGACTCAATAATGCGAAGCTAGTTATCCGCCTCCAGCAGATCAATTGCCTCGGCAAATGTCAGAGGGTGCGCCACCAGGAAATCGGTGTAGGAAGTCTCCACCCCTGGCTGGCGGTGGGGCGGGCACACCTCACGCTACACGAGGTTCTCCGCCAGCACCTCATGAGCTCATTTTGCATGGCCAACAGCTGCTCGAGGCTCACGGGCGACGGAGGTGGTGGTGGTGGTGGTGGGGAGTTCCACGAGCAGCATTACGAAGCTCATTCGTTGCTGCCCCAGCACGAGCGTTGGACGACTCAGGCACGTCCTGAGTGAAATCGCCAGTACACGTGCGCACCATCTGCCAGAGATAGCTTGCACCATTAGCTCACGATAAGGATAAGGATATGAAGTATACGCAAATGATACATGAGGCAGGATGAAAGGCAATGGTGAGATGGAATATAATAATTCATTACTTCATAACATGGTTCGAGTACAATGGTCATTACGAGAACTGCATAAAGCAGGTACACATGGAAGGGATGGAACCCGAATATCAAAAATAAAATGTGCAGCGAGAATCATCGTTCTTCAGTCGTGGGCCGACAGCCTAGGTACATGCTACCTAATCATCATGAAGTGCGAAAAGATCTAAGACTCATCGACGTCTGAGGTAGGGTCGGCATCCTCGACTGGCGCGACAGGTGCAGGCACCTGATGATGCTGGAGCTCGAGAATCTTAGCCTGAAGGTTGTCGGTGATGTCGTCTCTGGTTGCGAGCACTACTCCACGGTCTTGTACCTCCTCCTCAAGCTCTTCTAACTCCTCCTGCATACCCTGGATCTCCAAGTCCTTTGCGGTCTGTTACTCCTCAAACTCATGGGCCTTAACCTTGGCAGACTTCTCAGCCGTCTGCAACAGCACATGGTGTCGAAGTAACTCCTGATCGCGCTCAAACGAGCGATAGAAACTGCTCAAAAGTGCCTCTTCCTTGTCACGAAGGTGAGTCTCCAAGTCCCTGACCTGCTGATGCACGACACCAACCTCATGGGCTTTGTGGCTAATCTCCTAGGTGAGGCCCATGACTTCCTTGGCATAGCCAACAAGACGACATCGCTGCTCTGCGATAATGCGCTGAGTGTCATGCTGTAGCTGAAATAGATGCTGGGCATATCCAGCCATTTACGCCCAGCCACTATGGTAGTGAACCTGAAAGATATTACCCACCTCATCCATACGAGCCTTCCACTCTGGGTCAGAGGGGTCCTAGATAGGGTACAGTGAGATAGATGTGCCCACAGTAGCAACTAAGTTCTGTGAGCACAAGGTAGTGAGTGCCATGTGAGCAGCCTTCTCCATAGCATCATCCATGTCGGCCCCAATAGCCCATGTGGACCACGAGCTCCCGTCAGGAAACACGGGGTCAGACGGGATATCGATGTAGACCTCATAGCGCTGCAGCATGTGCTCCTCATAGAGCCGACCATAGTACTCTGGGGCTCTGTCCCCATAGCCAGTCTGCACAAGGGCATCCCACATCAACAGAGGGAAGCTGTGACGGTGCCAGCCCCTCGTGCGTAAACGACCGTTCTCAAAGGTGAAGTACGAATAGTCTTCCATCTGACACAGAAACGGGAAAGATTAGGATTTTCAAAGAAGAGTAATGCAACACGATAGCAAGCTATCGGATAGATCTCAAGGGAGGGAACCAAATACGACTAGATCGACAATTTATTTTTTTAAGTTCAATTAGGGTAGTTTAACAAGAAATGGTTCTATCGAACTAACGCAATCCAACACCAGAGGAAATGGGTTAGCACGGTCAGTAATCATCAAGCAAGATTAACTTATCACCTTAGAGCTATTATAATCCTTATATGGGCTAACGCGGTCCTCATCGTAACAACGTGATTAGTCATTTTTAAGGCTTACTAGCATGCACTTAACCTCAACACAGCTCTGATACCAGGTGTAACACCCCACCCGCGGGGCCGGGATAGGCGGGCGGTGTTAACCAGGATCTCGTCGAGGGATTCTCGGTGAAGCGAGAATTCACAAGTACATGCATACAAGACATAATAAAAGTGTTCTGAATATAGAATTATTATAATTTAAAGGTTCGAATTCGATAAATCAGAGTTCTTGCAGCGGAATAATAAATGATAAGCGGAAGCTAATACTCTCGATGATACACAGGTGACACCATGCCCTAAGGTGCCGCCCTCAGCAGCAGTCAACGCCTATGGCGCCTCCAGTACAGGGTCCAACCGTCAGGAGTCTGGACTTCCCGCTGGTAACCGCCCTCAACATTATCAGAAGGGAGAGAGAAGCTAACTACACACAATAATTTAATAAGGCAAAGCCTGAGCAACTAAAACTCAGCAAGACTTACCTATCAACGTGGCCATAAATAGTCGACCCATAGACATGCCAGGCACTAGGGGTTTGACAAGACTAAGGATTCAGTGACTAGCAGTTGATCCTTAGCTTTTATTAATTTAGTCATTTTGATTTCTTTAGCCAAGTACTATGATTGCACCTACAAACTAGAACAAGTAAAAACAAGCAAAACGTTGACCCATGTCAGCGTCAAAGAAAAGCAATAACATAATGATATAATAATCTTGAACATGTCTACATCCAACTCCTTGAATCCACCAACAGTACATCAGACATACTACGAGATGACTACAACGATAAGCTACCACTCATAATAGAGAGTATCACAGTGACTCGAATCGATATACACCCTGCAGGAGAAAGAACCTGACCAACACGTCATATGCTTGACTCACAGAGGCTTTCATGTATGACAACCATTCGTAAGTCCCTACTATGTCGAAATTGTGCCCTTGCTCCCAGGATGAAGTCTTGGCACTCGGCCTCATTCTCCCTCCAAAAAGTAGAAGCATCGCACGAAGCAGGGAGGTGCGATTCAACATAGTAGTTACAAAATCTACTCGGCTTATCGGGCCCCATAAAACCCGACATGCAGTCAGTATACAACTTAAAACTTGCCATAGGGGCCAAAACGGTGCGGTTCTTAACTGACACAGGTGGGGGCTACAGCATTGAAACCTCATAATTGCCACAACACTCTCCCCGCCCTTCCCTTCTGAATGAACCCATTTCCCCTAATTGCCCCACCCGGTCATATCCATAATACAAGAACATAAACCAAACCTCTACTTATCAAATATCCACAAATCCCTCTAGTTCATGAAATGATGGGTCCTATATGCGAGTGGGACCTACCACCTGATTTCTACCGATGTCTATCAACTATGCATAGCACATCTAGTCGTAAAAAGTAGCACATCTACAACAAGGTGATACGGAAGGGTACTACCATGCAACCTATTACCATCAATCAATAAGTCCCTATACGTAATGCACAATACATCACAAGCAAAAAGTTAAAACAAACAAGTCATGCTAGATCTATAGGTGCTATATGCACCGGGGCTTGCCTTGCTCAGGGTTAAGCTCCTTAAAACTTGTGACTTGTGGACCTCTGGGCACCTTCTGCTCGACCTTCTCCTTCTTCAGAACGAGCCCACTGACGTCAGGTCCTATACGTGATGACAACGATGAATATTAACAAAGAGGGTTATTCGAGTTTTAACAGAAATTGACTCAAATAAAATGTTTATGTTCTTCTAAATAATTTTATTTGATAGATCAGAAAATTATGAATCCAATGGACTGATTCCATAATTCTTGGAGCTCTGGATATTTAGATACATATTTTGAAGTTTGAATTCAGTTTGAAATTGAATGAAAATAGAAAGGGAATCTTTAAATTTTAAACGGCTTCTGAGCCGAAATCGAGCTCATGCGGCGCGCGGCCTACAAGACAGTGAGGCCGGCCCGGGCGCAGCGCCCGCTCAGCACTTTGGAGTGCCCAGAGCGTGCGGCAATGACGGTATGCATACGCATAGCGGTCTCTGCAGCGCGGCCGGCGACGAGCGGCTACGACATGAACCACGGCAGGGTCTTCACCGTGAGCACCCGAGGCGCATGGTGAACCTGCCTGACATGGTCGAGAGCTCCAACTCGAAGCAAAGAAGGCGAGCGACGGAGGGGGCGGAGATCACCGGTGCGCGGCGGCGGTGTTGGGTGGCTCCGGTGGTCGGGGAAGTCGGCCACGCCTCAGGGGGCTGCTCCGACCACGCCTCGGGGAGCTGCTCTGAGGTGACCGGGGAAGTCGGCCACACCTCCAAGAGCTGCTCCGAGGTGGTCAGGGAAGTCGGCCATGCCTCCGGGAGCTGCTCTGAGGTGGTCGGGTGCTCCAGAACCGACGGACGGTGAAACCAGAGGCGCGGACAAAATGCACGGGGGAGGTCCCTTTTATAGCCGCGCATTGCATGGGGGCAATGCAGACCTATGCAAGGAGAGAGAGAGATGTCGCAGTGGCAGCGGCCTTGCGTGGAGGTGACGTGGAGGGCGTTTGTCCATACGCCGTTGGTGAGGAGGTGAGCTGGACAAGGGGCAAATCGATGCAGCCACACGGCACACATGGGTGTGCCAGCGCATGGTGCCTACGTGGTGCGGGGCTAGGGAGCTGGAGACTAGACGGGCCACACGCGGTGTCAGCAAGGAAGGAGGAAGCAAAGGCGCTGCGTGAGACATCGTTGTCGAGCTCCTGGTGTTGGCATCTCGACCACGAAGTGATGGCACAACAGAGCAGCGGAAAGGCGACGATGCAGTGGAGGTGAGGTGACGGTACGACCCACAATCGTAGACCAGTAGCGAGAGGATAGGATGGGGTGGCACGAGGCATGCTGCTCGAGACCTCGTCGTCGAGCTCCTAGCGCGGGCATCCCGGCTGGAGCAGCGACGGGCGGCAGTAGAGCAGCGACAGCGATGATGGGATGCCACGGCGCACTGCAACCGACGCGATGGCTCACGACAGCAGGTGGACAGGTGGACATTGAGGCGGTGTGAGCACTCGACGTGTGGCCATCTCGATGATGGGAATTTGCCGGTGAGGACACACGACGCAGAGCAGGGGAGGATTTGGGGAAAGACGGAGCTGACAGGCACGCCCCGTCAGTTAGCGACGGTGATGCGGTAATGGCTGGCAGACCGACTCACACACAGATATGGGTTGGGGTCAGCGTCGAGCTGGGCCTGCCGCGGAGAAAACGACCAACGATGATTTTTCCAATTCAAATCCTTTTCCCCATTGAATAAATCAGCAAGAGAGGATAAAAATAGGAGAAATACTTGGGGACCTCAGAAAAATGTGAAATTTGGCATGGAGATAGATTTGAATATTTGCCACAACTTTCGTATTGGGCACTTTGACCAAAAGTCAACTATATTCAAATGAAACTCATATTCCAGTTTGGGGCTTGAAAGTGATGGATCTAGAACTGAAATCTCATTAAATTTGACTCAAATCCAAGATTACACAATGACTAATATGTGATTACATGGATTTGATGTCGGGATGTTACAATCTTGTACCCTTTTTCATCTTCGTTATCCGCTACCTTCTAGGTGGCCAAGTAACGATGACGAGCGACAAGGAGAAGCCGACATGTGTGTTGTGTGTGAAGGATGGACCAGACACTAGGGTCATGCACAGAGGGCAGGGGCCTGATATCTGAGATAGGGACTCGACTCCTCAACAACACTCACAAAGGATGACACCACCCACAAAGGAGGGAAAGGGTGGCATGGTAGGGAAGTTGGAGTGAGAATTTGGTGACAAGATTTGGATCATGGAGTTGGAGTGAGGAGAAAGGGGAAGTTTGAGTGAGGATTTGGTGGCAAGATTTGGACCATGGAGTTGGAGCGAGAACGAAGGGAAGAAACAGCGGTGGCGGCGGACATGGAATGGGATTAAGGGGATAGAAACCCTAGTTTGAGTATATATACTCCACCTGTCTCATAAAGAGTGTTACTTTTGACCAAGTCAAGGTCAAACAATCAAAATCCAATTGAGTTTATATACAAAAGTTTTCATAAAATCTATTTTCATAATATATTTATTTGATCACATATATATTAATAATCTTAAGTATATAATTAGTTAAACTTAACTTACTTTGACTTTTACTATTTAAAAAGTGATACTCTTCGTGGGAAAGAGACAATACTTAATAAAACCATATCCATATATTAGGTTGCTTAAGAGGCAAGGAGCATGTGTACATGGACTATAGTTTTCTTTGCCCATGAGGTTTGATGTGGTGTCTGTGGATAGAAAAATCCTGCCTGAATCCATCTCCATTGGATAGGATATCCATGGGATGGAGATAATGGTGCCCATTGCATCCTAACACATTATCATCACAATGCAATCTCACACATCTAACCATCACATACATACAACCATAAGAACATCATCAATTAAAAAAATTAAAATCAAACATAGACACATGTGCACATGCAACACATAAATGTAATATCAGGGGATCCAGATCCTCTATAGTGGGCACATATGTCAGTTGCGATGCAGTACTGCAGAGGTTCCACATCCAATATCAAGCAGTACAAATTTTCCTCACTAAGTTGTATAAACACAACACGACCTTACAACTCCCGAATTGCAAATTGTGAGGCTATCTCCAATGGAGAGGAGACCCAAATTCGATATTAGGTCTTCGTCCGCTCGAGTTTGCGTCTCTCAAAATTAGGCAAATCCAACGGAGCCCCAATACTAGGTCTCGTTGCTGTCGTCGCCTCCTTTGACACCACCTTTGGTCCTTGGCTGCTCCGCCTCCTGCTGTCGCCACCCCCGCACCTCCATCGCATGAAGCCGCTGGCTCCGTCACACAGTGTTGCGCTCCTCCTCCTCTCCATGCCACCTCCGCCTGCATTGCCCTCCTCTGCATCCTCCCTTCGGATTCCTTCCCTCAGCTCCCACTCTTCAACGCCGTGTGGAGGAAGGCGCCACCTCTGCTTCCTCGTTGAGGGGCTTCCACCGGTGGGGAGCGTTTCCCCTTCTCTGTCACCAGTGACAGGATGGGCGCGAGGAGGAGAAGAGGCGGGAGACGCGGCCATGTGGAGGAAGCCACTTCTCGAAGCCCATCGCTGGTCGTAGCCCATCCTCGTCCACCACTCGAAGCTCGTCTGCCGCCATCACGACGCGTCAACCTTCGGGGAGGAGGTGGACCCATTCAGTCAAAGCTCATTTGCGAGGGGAATGGGTAGCATGTGTGCTGCTCCATTTGCGGGTCGTGCGAGAGGCATGACTGAGAATGGGTCACCCGAATGGGTCATCCGTTGGAGAAAATTTGAGTAAGCTAAAGTGCTATTTTGAATCCCATTTTGATATATTGTGCTTCGGTTGGAGTTAGCGTGAGGGCTGTGTGACCGTGGAATCTGGCGCACCACAGTCTAAGGCTATCTCCAATGGAACACCCAAATCTCAAAATGGGGTATAAAACACCACTATAGCGACCCAAACTGTCTTCAACGGAACACCCATTCGGGGTACCCATTCTCAGTCGTGGCTTGGAGGCGACCTAGAAATAGTGCTCATGTGGCGCGACCCATTCTTTATCGCATCCTCTCTCTCTCTCTCTCGCTCACCAATCGCGGTGGGGCAGGGCACGGGAATGGGGTCTCCTCCTGTAGCAGCATAAACACGTGGCGCGCTGACCACCTCCCTCTCCCGATCATGTTTCCCTATGTTTGAGAGCCCACCGCCACCTCCCACGTTTCACCAGGCTCCTCCCCGACCCATGTCTGCTCGCGATGGCCGCCATGATGAACACGACGAGCAGTACGACCGTCACCCGACCTTGTCCTACAGTAGTTGTACAACCTGGAGCGCGGGGTTGCTCACCAAGCGTCGTCCCCGATCTACAACCTTGTGAGTAGCCTCGACTATGCCCTGCCTGGGGTCTAGATACCGAGGTAGCGGTGGGACGGCTGCCTGGGGTCCGGTGCTCTCACCGAGAGGTGTTCGATGATGATGCCCTACCACTTGCGCGAAGGAAGGAGGGGAAGGCGAGGCTAGGGAATGGAGCATCCATTGGAAATCATGTTTTTGATCAAGACTCATATCACTGTGCAAGACCTAACGAGTGAAATAGGTCTCCAAAAACGGAAACTATACCGCGTGTAGCGCGCGATCGGGTGCGGCCTGGCCCATGAAAACTCTTCTTCACGAGCGCGCGCGAGTCTGAACGAGTTCTTCTTTGTGAGCGCGTTTGAGTCTGAACGGGAGAAGGGGGTGGGGGCAGCGGAGATGGAGGTAGTGGTGGAGCCGAGGTGGCGCGGGTGGTGGCGCGTGGCGGTGGATTAGCGCCGGTTGTGGCGGCAGCGTCTGTCGAGTTAGGGATTGGGGGGCTTCTAGCCCGGTGACAGGTGGTAGGCACCGCCTTGGCTGCGGGCGGTGTGCGGGCGGCGGGTGGAGCCGAAGGGGGTGGAGCCATCAGGGAGGAAGCCTCGCCGCCTTGGACGTAGGCGACGAGCGGGGGCCCATCAAGATGGAAGAAGCTTCATGCGTTGATTGATTCACAGAAGGGGAGGAAGAAGCTTCACATGGTGGTTCTTCTCAGAGTGAAACCATCGGGGAAGAAGGGGTCGCACGGTACCCCTAACACGCGACGGGTCACGAGTTATGGGGTCCCTCCAAAAAATTCATCACCCATTGGAGATAGGCTAAAGTCATGTCCCATCTGACGCAATCACGCGAACGCTCCCGTCCTAGAGCATGTTTAAAATAAAAAACTAAATGACTCAAAAAAT
This sequence comes from Sporobolus alterniflorus, assembly GCA_008808055.3. Classification (NCBI taxonomy): domain Eukaryota; kingdom Viridiplantae; phylum Streptophyta; class Magnoliopsida; order Poales; family Poaceae; genus Sporobolus; species Sporobolus alterniflorus. Next base: position 6,910 of record VSTD030000171.1, on the reverse strand, counting down.
AAGAAGGTGAAAACACATTTTCATGGACTTCTTGGTTTTGAGAGCATTCAATTTTAGATCTCTCAAAAATTAATTAAAAAAAGTGACGACTGAAACATACACTCACTCCTCCTCTTTGCCCTCGCCCTCGCACACACTCGGCATCACCCCCAGCCAAACCAAACCGTTGAGCACCGCTCTCAGTGTCTCACTGCTCCTCCCTATCCTCGCCGGCACCCTAACCCTCCGCAAACCCCTCGCCGCCCGCCGCCATGAAGTCCAAGTCCAGCGCCGACTCCTCGTAAGTCGCCTCCCTCCCTTTTTCTTTCTCTCTCGGGTCGTTTAGGATTCGTAAGTGGGTTCGAGTGACTGATTTTTAGTCTTCGTTTGTGGTTTGTTGCTGGTTCCCCTGAAGATTCAGGGCATCCGGCAAGCGCAAGGAGGCCGGCGGCGTCGCCAAGCCGAAGCGGGGGCTCACTCCCTTCTTCGTGTTCTTGTAAGCCATCCTTACTCTACTCTAGCGTGTCCAGATCTACGCGCGTCCTCGTCCATAATTTTAGGGTTTCTTGAATTTCCTTGATGAACTGGTTGTGTGGTGATGACGGTAGGGCTGAGTTCAGGCCGAAGTACCTGGGAGAGCACCCTGAGGTCAAGGGCGTCGCGGCTGTGAGTTGCCCCACCAGCCCAACCTAATCTTGTAGCTCCCTTCTAGGGTTTCGCTTCGATTGCTTATGCGACCTTGTCCTGTCTGGTTTTGCTTTCAGGTCACCAAGGCGGCGGGGGAGAAGTGGCGCTCTATGTCTGATGAGGTATACTCATTCTTGCAATGCTTATATGGTTTCTCGTATTAATTTCTATGTATGTGTTCATTAAAAGGAATAACTGATTTACTTTGTCGCCTTGTTGCTAACTGGATAATGTTTTCCTTGTATAGGAGAAGGCAAAGTATGGTGGGAACAAGAAGCAGGATGACAAACCTAGCAAGCCCGCAAACAAGAAGGTGATTTTTCTAGGGTTTTTGTCCGGCTAATTTATGGACGTTCGTTGGTAGTTGAATGAAACAGGGACTAGTATACATGCAGGCAAAGTATCACCTGCATGTTAGATCCTTCTATTTTGGAAAATATGTGGTCCAGGTAGTTGAATGAAACAGGGGCTAGTATACGTGCGCCTGCCACTTGCCACGCTGTACAAATGATCTGTTGCCAGTTGCAATCCAATGATTTGCTTTTTCTGTCCTTCCCCATTTAGGGCTCTCCCCTCCCAGCCCCATTTGCTAAAAGTCTATAGCCACGACTACATACTTGATTCAATGCTATCGTGCCACCAGTTTATAATGCACAGCACTAACCGCTCAACTTAATTTCTGGCCTTGCCACCGCTGAAGTCCTCTCCTGTTGGTTAGTCTGTTGGAGATGCGATGAGCCTACCGCCACAGAACAGCAGGAGCATCTGTGTTGAATGTTTCAAGTCCTAAATTTTGGCTGTTTTGTCAAAAGTAGCGTGCTGCAACTTGGAAGTTACCAAACTCGATTTGTTTATAAACTCAAGTTTCTCAAAGGGCAGCCTAGGCATGTAGCTCTCTCTTGCGTAGGGTCGGGGAAGGGACCGACCGCTTTGGGTCTTATGTACACAGTCTTTCCCTGCATTTCTGCAAGAGGCTGTTTCCAGGACTTGAACCCATGACCTCATGGTCACTAGGCAAACTCAAGTTTCCCAAGTTCTCCAAATTTTAGTTTTTGGATTCAGTCATTTTTAGACTAGGTGAAATGTTGACCACCCGAATGCCCATGAATCATTTTGGAAGTTCTTCAATTCCTCATCAAACATAGTAAATTTTTTGAGAAAAGGTACAAAGGTTCTGTGGCTGAATAGAAAGCCTTTTTTCATAGGAGATTGAGTTGTCGGCGTCCATTGAATAAAAGTACTGACTCATGGAATTGATCTTGTACACTATGCTGTTTATATTTCTATTTTTGATGAAGTTGTGCGACCTTTATCAGGAGAGCACTAGCTCCAAGAAGGCCAAAACCGATGCTGAGGAAGAGGAAGCTGAAGGTTCGGACAAGTCCAAGTCTGAGGTCGAAGACGAGAATGAGCAGGATGGTAACGAGGTATATAAATTCATCATAACAGCTGCAATGACTTATGGGCCTGCCCATTGTTTGTGATATCTGGTATAATTTGGTGATTGCAGGACGAGGATGAGGAGTAAATAGTAGGTTAGGCAACAGCAGAGATATGAGTGTGTGTTTGTTTCTTTTGGACATAGCTTGCTATGCTACTGTCCTTTCTATGTTATATGCTGTAAGGAAAACTGGAACGTGTTCAACTATTAGGAGGGAAAGAGCCTGATACAGTTGACTGGTTTTCTTATGCCAGCCTCAGTGTGTAACCAGTTATTTTGCTTATGTATGGACTATCAGTGACTAGCCCTTTGTTGGCTGCTGTTAATGTCGTCTGCTGTTCTTTAACGTGACCATCTATACTTCAGTTGGTGCGTTGGCTGTTTGGTATTTAGCATGTCATATCCTGAATTGTTCTGTGCATCTATGATCACATCTCCTGATGTTTTCCAAACTCATTGGGGGGTGATACTTCAGACTTTGCTCACATGTTATTGGAAAAAGTTCATTTTACTACCCTGAGCAATTCACTTTGCCTGTTTCATAACCTGAATAAAATCTTGGCTCATTTTACCTCCCCTAACAATTCAATTTGGTGCAATATACCCCCTATCGCCATTTATCTTCTTTGTTTCATTAAACATATCATTTCATGCCGTGTTCATTCATCCTATTTATTTGCTTCGAGGATTTTCAATTTGGCTGTTTTCAGATTGTGTTAGTCGTGACATTTTTCAGGCTTTCAATTTTCAATATAGTAATCATACATAGCCGCAGGCGATGACTGCTTCTACATGACATTCTGCTATCATCTTCATTAAATCCAAATAAAAGTGTTTGCACAATAAAAAATTGCTGCAGCGGCCTTTAAAAAGTATCAGCGTGTGAACTGACAATATAACAATGCTTCATCCATTTATCTACAACTGTGTTTGGAAGTAACGAGATCATAAAAGGGGGAAAGTTTATAACAGGAGGGGAAATTTGGGGTAAGTGTAGGTTGACATATATCCTATGATGTGTTTTTCTCGTTCTTAGTAGTCCGCAGTAGCTCTTTTGCCATTGCTGAGAAGGATTGGGCACCACTTGCCATGTCTGCACCCAGATGGTTGATACCCTACAGAAAGCACGTTTCCAAATGTGGTATGTTTTGTTCAGAACGACATGCATACTGGAAGGAAAACAATAGACACTAGAATGATGTGTTAGCACCCTAATAACTAGTTTTTCCAAAGTGCGGCATCGAGACAGACGTGATCCTTCTATTACTATTTACTGACACCAAAATAAAAGGGGAACGGACACAGAAAGCTTAAGTGTTTTACCTCCAGCTTTTTCATGTTCTACTGCAGCTTGTTCCCAATCATTTTTGGAACACTGGTTGAGTCCTGTTCATGTAAAAGTGAATGAATGATTGGTATATGGTAAAATAAATGAAGATTGCTGATTATGTTGTGCATTATCTGACCCAGTGGCCATGTCATCTACAGCCAGTGCTCATCGATTATCATTGAAGAAACCTTTTTGTTTAATAAGTGTTGCAGGTTTGTTAAAAATGTTAGCTCATCAATTTGTTCTATAAATAACCAGTTACGTAAAAAAATTGTAATGGTGTATCTTTAATGATTTACTGGCAGTGCTGTGCACTTACATCATTTGTTGCATATTCATACTTCATCTTTATCTAGTCAACTTGATGAACAGATGGTTCATCTTCAGTTTTTTTTTATTTCCCAAATTCACCTTTTCTTCTGTCTTGGGCTTAAACTTCCCTGCAAATCCACGATTGACACAAGCACCATTTTTTATATGGTTGAATCGAAATCTAAACTCGGAAAGCCAGTGCATTACAAATTTGTGATTTGTATACTTTACTAACCTCTAAGGGTTTGGAGTCCCTTGCTGATTCTCTTTGCAGAGCTGGGAAATGTGGACCTTTCTGCTTCGGTGAGTCATCATCGAATCATCTACAGAAAATATATAACTATTAGGACACTTAGATTGCTGCATCGGTAAAAGCAAAATGATGGCACATACCTATGTCCAGTTCGACATTCTCATAATCTTTTGGTGAACTGTTGAAAAGATTGAAGCTAGCTCTTCAGGAGTTGTTGAAATACATAGCTCATTTCCATTTGCATCACTCTGTTGCCTTGCTTCCTTTAGTATATTTCATAATCATTCCAAACAGGCCCTGATGAGTTCCAAATTTCTGTTATTAGATAAACAGACGCATTCCAATTTCTCTGTGTTCAGTCAATTGCCGTTTTCTTTTCTTTAGGAGACTTCACAACATACAAAGAGTCTTCCCTGGGCCACTTGTCTTTTCGGTATACTATATTAATGCTGTTAGTGTACCTGTGTACAAATTGCATTACTCAGATAATTCAAAACAGCCTGAAACTGGAAGAATATTAGAGCACGAACTTGGATCTCCATTTCAGTTTTTTGTAAGTTATAATGTCAGAACTTTACAGTCAGCACATTAACTTCTCTACATGATCATTTCTATCAAATTACATACTAACCATGGTATACACTGTTAACATACCTGTAGATGTCATTCTGACAGAGCATAGAGAAAAAATAAGTGAAGATGCACTTTGACGTCACTAAGATGGCCTCAGAAACATTGAAGGGTTCAACTCAACCGCCATCAGTGAAGAACTAGTGCAAGTCCAATGCTAGAAGAACTATGAATAAGAGATGCAAAACAGGTCTTTCCTTTAGGTCCTTAATTCGGTGGCCCCTTATAGATAGATTTCTTTCTTGGGTTCTTTTCTTTCCTTTAGGTCCCCTTGGACCTTTGTACAGGTGCTTCTTTACTTCTTTTAATTTATTAATAAAATTGGGTACAGCAGGGGCTTCCCTTGCTGTTTTCGGTCAAAAAAAAAAGATGCAAAACAACAGGTACTGCTGAATTTCTTCTTATTGTTTGGTTTCTTCATTCCCTGAATGCAGGATGACACCAATTAACAACAAGAACTCACACTCAAGGGAATGAAATGATGGACAATTAGAAATATAAATACCTGAATTGCGTGGCTTAAGGAAAACAACTGGATTGCATGTTCAGTGCAAAGCAACAATAATGACCCCTTAGATACTGTATCTTGGTTATCAGAAACTGATTCATCATCTGGCACTGACTCTGTCATGCACAAACAATCACATTACAGGACTTCAGAATGACATAATAGGTATGATAGTACTATAAATGTTTCTGGTAACCAAATAAATGTATAAGTAAATAAGGCCAAATAACTCACCTAATATCTGCAGCAGGAGGGCTTTAGCGGTTTTGTCTGTCTGAACTGGGTTGGTGTTCAAAAGGTTTCCAGTTTCTTCTTCGAGGATAAAAATAGATGAATCTTCCATCGTCATTATTAAAATGACCTTGTCATATCCATTATGGCTATATGTTTCAAATTCTAAAGAGGCGATTCCACCAGATAGCCGACACTCAAATTGCTTTTGATATAATATAGTGGCATCTTCTATGTTGATAACTGATACCTGAAACATGAACCTGGGACTTCCTCACTTGTACCATTAAACACAGGAAAGACAATGGTAAATAATATTGTGTGCAACTAACAGATTACTTACAATTCCTTTTATTGTCCCAGCAGCAAAATGCTTCGACTTCGATATTAAAGATGTTGTGGTTATAGCCCCTTTGAACTTTATACTTCTGACATTGTAGTTATCCCCTTGCTTTGCTGTGAATATATAGCTATAAAATTTTAAAAATCACAGATTTGAAAATTTCATGAAGAAAGATCTGCCAATAATTCATCAAAGAATTGTTCTTCTCGTTTGATGAGAAAAGGTGCAGGATATCTTCTACATTATCTCCTCTACTAATATCAATAAGCTCAAAAGGATAAATATTAGATTACCTTTTATTTTTAAACAGAAGGGCACAAGATATTGGTACACTACAAATAAATTTATGATGACCAGCTATATAGAGGTTCCGAGTCTTATGAATGTTGGTAAGACTTGTCGAAGTCTGAACTTTATCCTTCACAGAAAACAACCATGAATATTTGGCGGCCAAAGAAAAATAATCCTGACCATCATTAAAAGACGAAGATGTTTGATAAAATAATTCTTTTTTTTTGCAGGAAACAGTTACAAATCTATGCATGCCTCATCCAATGAAGCTACGGCTGCAGGGCTGTTTGTATAAAACTTTGCAACACTGATGGGTGAATCACCATAAGGTAGCTTCACAGATGAATGGTTTGGAATTGTTGTTGATGATTTAGACTGAGAATGAAGGAGGTAGCGTTCGATTTCTGAATCATCATATAAACAGATCTGACCAGACTTCAACAAGAGAACAAGAGCACTTTGTTTGTGCTTAGTTGGGTCACTGAGACCTGCAACTAGTTCCATTCCTTGGCAAGATTCAGTGAGAGGCAACACCATCTTTACAATTCATAATTCACTTCATTCAGAATTAGAACCTGTTAATAAAACACCAAATGAATGGGCTGAACAAACATGCATTTGTTATGGAACATGAAACAGATGAGTTGTGTTATCCAAGCAAGACATCAAAATATTGTGCAGGGAAAATGGTAAATAACAAGACATCAATAATGCATAAAAAGTGGCAACTAATTCATGTCTTCTGGTAAATAACAATTCCTTGGTCCACACACACACACAACGTCCGTTATTTTGGCATTTATTAGCCTCAAATTTAAGTTTTCAAAATAACCAGTTATAAATGTATCCTGTCTAAATTCGTCTGTATTGGTTCCTAAAGCCTTGAAGAAATTAAGAAGAAAAAT
>VSTD030000170.1:0-18517 GCA_008808055.3 Sporobolus alterniflorus | reverse complement strand
CCTAGATGCACTTTCAATCTCCCTATTTTTGGTGATTGATGACAACACTTACAATTTTTCAATAATTAAGCATAATAGAGTATTGTTTTTTCCAAATTTGTACAAGGAGCTCCCCCTAAAGATATGCATGGATTGAACAAGCATAAAATTCACACTAAAACGCATGTGAGAGCTCATTTCTATAATTTTGCAAAACGTGGGGCGCCTAATAGAACAAGTGTAATCAAGTGACAAGATATAGTGATACAATATGAATAGACTCAAAATTACACCATAATGAAACAACAGGGCATAGCTACAAATATTATAACATAATCATACATGGATAGATAAGCATAATATTCAAACATGCATAGATAGATATATAATTAAGGTTCAAATCTCCATAAAAGTTTTACAAGCCAACATAAAAGAGTTCTTGTCCATACGACCAACACGCGTACAACTCATGACCATTACACACTAGAAGGAATGAAAAACTGATAGAGATAACTATCTTCTCCCCATTTGGCATCAAGACACCAAAAAGGGAAAAGACTCAAAGAAGTAGAAGGTGCCACGCCAACTACTTATTGTCCTCCATCTCCTCATCGTCGTTGGCCACCTCTTCATCGTCATCGTCGTCATTAGCACTTCCGGTAGTAGGAGCACGGGAGGGACCTATACCAAAAGCGGCTAACTCAGCAGAAGTTAGTGAGGCATAAGGGTTGGATACGGGAGGGTAGATAGGCTCCTCAGGGAACTCAATAAAAGGCTCATCCCTCTGGTTGTGAATAATCTCCTGGTTCCTGCAAAGAATGTCGATGTGGTGATCCATCACATCCAAGCGTCGATCTGTGCGGTGGCACATAGCAAAGATACCCCAGAACATCTTCAAGAAGCCGGAGTTGGAGCTGGAGGAGGCACCACCACCGCAGGTAGTGCGAGTAGGAGCCACATCCGGAGGAGGAGAAATGTGGTGATGGATTGGAGGCTTGGGAACTGCAGGGCGAAGAGGCTCATGTACCACATCCTTATAGAACCTCTCAAGAGCCACAACCTTGATCATGCACAAAATAAAAGGGGCAAATCTACAAGATCTCTAAGGGTTGATGGCTATGTTCTAAATCTCATCAACGATGTAATCAAAAGCATCAAAGTGATCATTCTACATTGTAGCATCCAGAAGATTTCTCTCATAGGCTGGGATGGCGTCTGAATTGCCAATCCTTGGCGCCAAGGTCCTCCTCATCATCCTATGGAGAACGGCAAAGTGAGGGAGGATTCCTTCTATCTTTGCAGCACGAAACTCACAGTCCGGGCCATACATCAGAGTCATCTCCCTCATAGTCATCACTCTCCCAGTGTGAAGCTTCTTGGTGTTGTCAAGATGAGAGGGCAACCCAAGTATCTCAGCAAACTGGGTTAGCTTGATGTGGAACCTCCGGCCATTTGTCATCCACATAAAAATCATCTCTTTCTTGTTAAAGAAGAGAGTAGAATAGAACTCAGAGATAATTTCTTGATTCCAATTGTACCGGAACTGTAGAAGGTTGGTGATGCCATGGAAATCACAAGCTTCAAGTATTTTGTTAAAAGGGGCATCCTTCCTCTTCCTCATGTAGTCAAAATGAACCCACTGCACCGGGACGACAGGCTTGCTTTTCCTGTAGAGCACTATGTCATACCAATCCTGGTGAAAGAAGGTCCAGAAGCACTCATCAATGCCCCCTTTCCTTGACCTTGTTGTCGGAAGCTTTCTAGCATAGCTCCACAACCCTGGTGGACTCAAACTTGATGTAGTTCACCACTTCCCGGTTGGTGAAGACTTCCAGGGATCTCATCTTTAAGCACTCAAATTCTTCGGGGGCGGAAGTAGTGACCCCATGAGGTGGGGAGTCCTCGGGAGAGCAATCCTCACAAAGACTATTGGGCCTTCGCCGCTTGGCAAGATGCTTGGGCTGAGCAGAGGGAGCCCGGCTTGAACCAGAGGCACCGGCCGCCTCACAGTGCTTGGAGCGCCTCTCATGACCTTCATGAGTCATGACCTTCAAAAAGAAGTAAGTGAAGAGAGTGATATCATGATACGAATGCTAGTAAGGAAGAGGTGAGAGTCCTAGGGAAGATCAATGATTAGTTGACATATGTCAAGTGTTGGTCGACCTTGCAAGCCACAATGTCAACAAATCATGGATCTGTCATAGGATCCTCACCAAACATTGCACAAAGAACTACTAGCATCCTAGGAACATCATAACCAAAGGATAGCACTTGTATTGAATGATTAACAAGTAGATCACAAGATTAAGAATTGAAAACCTAGCATAAGACTTGCAAGAGATGAAATCCACTTCTATGCATGATTCAAGATAAGGGAAAGACATCCTAAAGGCACTACAAGAGATAAGACACCATGCATTTGAAGGAATTGATGAAGAATCCAGAAAATCTTGAAGAATCCATAAAAATATCTTGGGAGAGGGAAACCCAACTAGGGTTTGATGAACACCAAGGGTAGGGGAGAGGAATCCCCTTAAAATCGAAGGGATTCGATGGCAAAACCCCAAAATCGCCTAGGGGGCACTTGGAGTCACAAGGAGTTGAAGTGGAGATGAAATAAGAGGCCTAGGGTTCGAAGGGGTGAGAACCCCCCCCCCCCTTATACCTGTTAGCTCAAGCGTCGGATATGTCCAGGCCAAGGGCCGGACATGTCCAGTGATTTTAGGCTTAGAGGTTCCAGATAAGTTTGGTCGGACATGTCCGGCAAAGGAGGCGGATATGTCCGGTCAAAACTGGATAAAACTAACTTGGAAGCCTCTAGAAGATTGATTATCGAAAGATTTGGTGTGTGGGCCAATAGTAGTATATATATTGGTCATAGATGGACAAGTTTTGAAAATTAAAACATACATATGGCTTGAAATCAATAAGATCATAAAACATGCATAAATTTGAGCATAAATAGAATTTTTGACATAAAAGTAAGCTCAACAAGTAATAACACGCTTCAAATCATATGTGCAATATCCTAAACCACATTCCGAGAATCAATGATGTTTAGTTCACTTCAAAATTCATGGAATCTTCGCTCATTAAGGGGCTCGATGAAAATATTGGCTAATTGGTCATTTGTTCCAACATGTGAGATAACAATATCCCCTTTGATGACATGGTCTCTCAAAAAGTGGTGACGGATATCTATGTCTTTGGTTCTAGAATACTCGCAAGGGTTGTAAGCAATCTTTATGGCACTCTCATTGTCACATAGGAGAGGGACATGGTTCATAGAGTAACCATTGTCCTTGAGAGTTTATTGCATCTATAGTAGTTGTACACAACAACTACTGGCGGCAACGTACTCCACTTCGGCCGTGAATAGGGCAACAGAATTTTGTTTCTTTGAGGACCAAGAGACAAGGGACCGACCAAGAAATTGGCAAGTCCCGGAGGTACTTTTTCTATCATCTTTGCATCCAACATAATCGGCATCCGAATATCCAATGAGCTCAAAATGTGAACCTTTAGGATAACATAAGCCTAGATTAGGTGTGAGAACTAGATACCTCATTATTCTCTTGACGACCCTTAAATGATAATCTTTGGATATGGCTTGGAATCTTACACACATACATACACTAAGCATGATATCAGGCCTAGATGAACAAAGGTAAAGCAAAGATCCAATCATGGGATGATATACCTTTTGATCAACCAATGAGCCACCCATATCAAAATCAAGATGACCATTAGTGCCCATTGGAGTCTTGATGGGCTTTGCATTATCCATACCAAACTTCTTGAGTATGTCATGAGTATACTTCGTTTGGCTAATGAAGATCTCATCTTTTATTTACTTGATTTGAAGTCCAAGAAAGAATGTGAGTTCCCACATCATGGACATCTCAAACCTATCAGTCATGATTTTGCTAAACTCATCAAAAAAGATTTGTTAGTAGAACCAAAGATAATGTCATCAACATATATTTGACATACAAATAAATCTTTGCGCATCCTTCAAGTGAAGAGCGTAGAATCCATTTTATCAATCCTAAAACCATTGTCAATTAGAAAATCTCTAAGGCATTCATACCATGCTCTTGGTGCTTGCTTAAGCCCATAGAGCATCTTATGGAGTTTATAAACATGGTTAGGATACTCTTCACTCTCAAAGTCGGGCGGTTGCTCCACATACGCCTCTTCCTTGATTGGCCCATTCAAGAAGGCACTTTTGACATCCATTTGATAAAGCTTGAAATCATGGTGAGTAGCATAGGCAAGTAATATTCGAATTGACTCAAGCCTAGCTACGGGAACAAAAGTTTTATCAAAATCCAAACCTTCAACTTGTGAATAACCTTTTGCCACAAGTCATGCTTTGTTCCTTGTTACAACTCCATGCTCATCTTGCTTGTTGCAGAATACCCACTTGATACATAAAAAATTTAGCTTTGGTCTCTCAACCAAAAATCATACTTCATTGCACTTGAAGTTGTTCAACTCTTTTTGCATAGCCACCACCCAATCCGGGTCATGTAGTGCATTTTCTACCTTGAAAGGCTCAAAAGAAGAAATAAATGAGTAATATTCACAAAAATTTACAACACATGATCTAGTGGTTACCCCTTTCTCAATATCACCAAGTATGTTGTTCATGGGGTGATCTCTTTGAACATTATGGTGCACCATTGGATGTGGTGGTCTTGCTCTTTAGTTGTTTTCTTCCTTATCCCCACTATCCTCATCTCCCCCTTCATCATTGCTCTCCTCTTGGACTTGATCATGGTGCTCATCTTCACCTTCATCTTCATCTTGATCATGCCCTTGTTTGGGTGGAGTGGTATCATTTGGGGAATGACCTTGTGGTTGATCACTTGGATCTTGCGGTCTTACATGACCAATAACCACTCTTTGCAGGATATCACATGGAGCTTCCTCATCATTTACAAGATCAAGATCAACTTGCTCCTTTTGAGAATCATTAGTCTCATCAAACACCGCATCACATGTGATTTCAGCACAACCGGAGTCCATGTTGAAAATGCAATATGCACGAGAGTTTGAATCATAACCTAGCAAGAAACCTTCATAGACTTTAGAAGCAAATTTAGAAGACTATGACCTCTTTTGAAGAACATAGCACTTGATTCCACAAACTCAGAAGTAAGATGCACTTGGCTTGTTACCGGTAAGGAGTTCATAAGATGTCTTCTTCAAGAGCTTATGGAGGTAAAGATGATTAGTGGCATGACATGCTATATTGATCGCCTCTGCCCAAAACCAGTCTGAGGTCTTGTATTCAGCAAGTATGGTTCTTACCATCTCTATAAGAGTTTGGTTCTTCCTTTCGACCACCCCATTTTGTTGAGTATATAGGAGGTCAAAAACTCATGCTTGATGCCTTCTTCATAAAGGAAGTCTTCTACTTGAGTGTTCTTGAACTCGACGCCGCTGTCACTTCTAATCTTCTTGACCATGGCACCAAACTCATTTTGTGCCCTTCTCAAGAACTTCTTTAGCACCTCTTGTGTTTCACTCTTATCTTGCAAAAAGAACACCCAAGTGAAACGAGAATAATCATCAACAATGAAAAGACCATATTTATTACTGTCGATATTAATATAGGTGGTAGAACTAAACAAGTTCATGTGTAGCATCTCCAATGGTCTTGCTGTTATCATAATGTTCTTTGCATGATGATGAGCTCTGTCATACCCCAGTTTCGAGAAGACGAAACCGAAGCCTCTATACCTGTGCCCAAGATGTTCAAATCACACGTATAGCAACAATATGATAAACAGATACAATATCTTGTTAATTTACAAGCTAAAATCTTATAAAATGACCCTTGGGTCAAAAAGAAGATTACAATCATGCAGCGGCAGAATCTAAGCGTGGATGGAGCCTCCACAGGCGCAACCAGAGGAGAGGCAGGCCTAGTCTTCATCTTCTGGCTTTTGTTGGTACCCTTGATTTCGATTCCAACATTTGATTCGACCTAAATCAACTATAGAGGCAAGTTTGAGTAGACTTATGGTTGCTACTCAGCAAGTGGGGGAAAATATGACATGAGAGCTATTTATCAAGTAATGCTTGACTATGGGGTTTGACTCGCAGAAAGCAGTGGTTAAGATCTATGCCTTAATGCTTCTATTTACTAGGCGAACATCCAACTCCAGCTGGACATCGTGACAAAGAGCATCCAGATCCAACTTGACAACACGACAAGGAAACTCCAGCACCAACTGGATAACACTGCTGAGAACATCTAGCTCCAATTGGATAATATGACAATGAGTCTCTAGCTCCAACTAGACAACTCCCCATAGAATCTCCAGCTCCAACTAAGCAATTCGACTAGGAGTGGGAGGGGAGACGGTGGCTGGTGGTGTAATGGTGGCAGCGAAGTGGAGTTTTAACACGTCAGTTACTGGGCAGAGGAAGAGGGAGCTGCACCGATTGAGGGAGGGGAAAGGGAGAGGAGGTCGAGCGGTACCCAGTCCCACAGGGAGGAGGTGGTCGGAGGTGTACGGTCAGCAGCGCGCGGCCAGAGTCTCATAGTGACGGCAGCGGCTTTGCCTGCTAGCGTGAGGAAGGAGAAGACCCTTGTGGGCCTCGGTTGGGCCTAAAGGTCATGCTGCTGCTAGGTCATGAAAGGCCAAACGAGCCGAATGAGCTAGACTGCTGCTGCGGGAGTGAGGAGATTGGAGTGGGCCGGTAACTGCTGCGAGTTTAAAGTAAAAAGAGAGTGGGTCGAAATGGAGAGAAGGAAAAACATGGGCTGTAGATTTAGAACTTTGAATAAAAGGGATTTTTCAAACTTAAACCAAGGTTTAAAATTAAAAGGAAGGAGATTTAATTTCAAACTAAACTTTGGGAGCTTTTCAAAAATATAGATTTTTGAATATGGTTCAAATATTTGAAATTTAAACCAAGGACTAAATTTTTTAAAATAAATCAAAGCAAAATTTTGAAATTCAATAAATCTTTTAAATGATTTTGTGAGAATAAAAATAAATAATTTGTTTGAAAATATTCACAATCGAAATAAATAAATTTTTGAACACCAAAATTTGACTTTATAAACTCATTTTAAATTCAAATAAAATAAAAATAAAAATAATTTATTACAACATTTGAGTTTCTTTTGGGAAAATGGTTCACATTCCGAAATGGAAATTTTGGGATGTGACAAGCTAGACCCCTTAAAAGGAATCTCACCCTGAGATTTAGGGAAAGTAGGATTAGGAGTGGAGCTCCAAAGATAAGATTTGGAAGGATCAAAAAGAAATGATAGAAGGGATAATGGAGACCATACTATATGCATCAAAGGTTTTAGATAATCAAAGATGGAATGTTGGTCAAGGAATGATAGGCTCAAAGATTCTAGAGCAATCAAAACACTCAAGCAGGCAAAAGCTCCTTGTCTTCAATACCATGGAGATGTGATGACGTCCAAGGCTTCATCTTTAGCTTTCCCGATGTTGATGGAGACTTCAGTTGTCGTTGGTGAAGGCATCACTTGTCCTTCTTGCATTTGAATCTTATGATCGTGCTTCAAAAGAGTTTTGGGAATCGACAACCAAATAGGGTAGGTAGGATAAGGATAAGGCTTAGGCCATAAGGGTTTTAAACAAGGAAAAGCAATCATACAAGCACATCACAAGCAAACAATTTATCACAACTATAGCGTAAACCTATAACTAATTTTAGGACACCTTATTATCCTAGATCAGGGTAGGTTTGGGATAGGTGAACATAGAGGAAACCATTTACAACTAATGGTTGTGCCAGATCATAAAAATCATTTTTGTTCTTTGGGAGACAATGAGAAAAGAAAATAGAAGTCAAGGAAGTGGAGAAAGGCAAGGAGAGATTAATTTGACTTTGAAAATCAGCCATTTCTAACTAGGTTTGAGTCCTGCAGTCAAAATAGCTCTGATACCACTTGTCATACCCCAGTTTCAAGAAGATGAAACCAAAGCCTCTATACGTGTGCCCAGGATGTTCAAATCATATGTATAGCGATAATATGATAAACAGATACAATATCTCATTAATGTACAAGCTAAAATCTTACAAAATGACCCTTGGGTCAGAAAGAAGATTACAATGATGCAGCAGCAGAATCTAAGCATGGATAGAGCCTCCACAGGCACAACCGGAGGAGAGCTAGTCTTCATCTTCTAGCTTCTGCTGGTACCCTTGATTTCAATTCCAACATTTGATTCGACCTAAAGCAACTATAGAGGCAAGTTTGAGTAGACTTATGCTTGCTACTCAGCAAGTGGGGGAAAATATGACATGAGGACTATTTATCAAGGAAGGCTTGACTCTGGGGTTTGACTCGCAGAAAGCAGTGGTTAAGATTTATGCCATAATGCTCCAATTTACTAGGCGAACATGCAGCTCCAACTGGACATCGTGACAATGAATATCCAGCTCCAACTAGACAACATGATAAGAAAACTCCAGCTCCAACTGGATAACACTCCTAAGAACAGTCAGCTCCAACTGGACAACTCCCCACATAATCTTCAGCTCTAACTGGGCGATTCGACTAGAATATTCCAGCTCCAACTAGAAATCCTAACAACTGAACTATTCCCGAACCAACTAGAATCCCAACTAATCATGTGAGGGTCCATGCCGCTCTTAACTGTGAGCATGGTTGTTATAACAGTTTTATACTCAGCAGAGGTTATACACATTCCCTATGAGTAGTGATTTCATCACCCATCGGCGACTAGAAAATCTCCATTCTGCCATGTATACTTCCTATGGTGTATGGCCAAGAAATCACTACAAGGTATTTTAATGGCTTCCTCTAGCTTGTAACGTACCCACTGAGGCTTCACCGGAGCTGTTGGCTACAACCAAACCACCAAGGGCCCCCTCTTGTGACTTATGGGTGTTGGCTACAACCAAACCCACACATCTCCAGCTAGATAGATTGAGCTCCACTACAATCTGCACTGCCAATTAGTACGCCAAGACTAGTTTCTACCATATACTGAGTCAGGTCGTACCCATATTGGCTTCATGGTTGTACTGTTTTCATGGGTAGTCGCTCTATGAACTAGTCCTTAGATTTGGGTATGATAACAAACCAGTGACTGCTGGCTACAACTAGACACAACTCTGAACTGTCGGTTACAACCAGACACAGTTTCCATTCCTATCACCCCAAATCTTAATCTCTAGGATTCTAACAACTCTTAAGAATAAATCAACTGGGTGACAACAGATAACATAATCTACCCAAACCCAGACCAATTCATGCAAGGCTAAGCAATTCTAAACCTATGACAACTACCCATCGACTCTGAGATTACAACGAAGGATAAGCATGGCTAGTCAACCCTATCATAGGTGCGCACTTAATGACACACGCATGTAATACTACATCTACATAATAGACATGAAAGTATATAGGTGCAATATGTTCAAGGACACTTGCCTCGCTGCTTTGAAAATAAAAGATTGGAGTCCTCATATAAATGATCTTGAAAGTCTTCATACACTTCATCTTGAAAATCTACGTATGATGGCTCTAGAACAAAATCTCCTAACTCTCAAGCTTACAATCACACAAATGCAACTGTCATAAGAATATAAATAGCTCAAAGAGATAGATGATGTGATTCTAAGAATTTTGACGTAAGAATCACCTGATTCAGAGCTATGATTAAAAAGATACAAAGGATTGAAGTTTGGAGGGCAAAATTAGAATATTGGAAGTCTCCAGGGTTTATTTGGAAATATGGAATGTTGGGAGAACTTCTGTGTAAAAAGTCAAGGGTGTAATTGGAATTTTGGTTGAACTTAGGGGTGAAGATGTAAAGAGCACATGCTGGAATCAAGTTTTTATCTAAAACCCATGCTCCACGGCGGCCTTCGGTCCAGCGTCAACCGAGGACAGGGCACGGCAGCTACTTCGCTAGAGCTCGGTCGGCCGGGCTCCATGCTTGCCAGAGCTCACCGCGATGGGCAGAGGAAAGAAAGGAGGGTCCGAGGATCCCATTTTGGTGGTCGCCTAGGAGCAGAAGGCACTGGAGAGGGGAGCTCCGCGGTGGCCGTGACCTCAAAATGATGGTAGCCGGTATGGGGCACTCTGGAGGCGGAGGGGCGAAGGAGGTGGGGCTGAGGCAGTGCGAAAAGGACCAAGGGATGAGGAAGCCTCCTTTTTATAGGGACAGAGTGGGAGGGGAGGCGGTGGCCAGCGGTGTAATGGTGGTAGTGAAGTGGAGTTTTAATGCGCCAGTTACTGGGGAGAGCAAGAGGGGGCGGCACCGGTTAGGGGAGGGGAAAGGGAGTGGTGGTCAGAGGCGTACGATCGGCGGCGCGCGGCCGGATTCTCGCGGCGGCGGCGGCTTTGCCTGCTGGCGTGAGGAAGGAGAAGACCCTTTGGGTCTTGGTTGGGCCTAAAGGCCATGCTGCTGCTGGATCATGAAAGGCCAAACAGGCCGAATGATCCAGACTGCTATTGCGGGAGTGAAGAGATTGGAGTGGGCCGGTGACTGCTGTGAGTTTAAAGGAAAAAGAGAGTGGGCCAAAATGGAGAGAAGGAAACACGGGCTGCAGATTTAGAACTTTGAATAAAAGGGATTTTCAAACTTAATCCAGGGTTTCAAATTAAAAGGAAGGAGATTTAAATTCAAACTAAACTTTGGGAACTTTTCAAAAATATAAAATTTTGAATTTGATTCAAATATTTAAAATTTAAACCAAGTACTAAAATAAATCAAAGCAAGGTTTTGAAATTCAATAAATCTTTTAAATTTTTTTGAATGATTTTGTGAGAATAAAATAATAACAATAAATAATTTGTTTGCAAATATTCACATTCCAAATAAATAAATTTTTGAACACCAAAATTTGGCTTTATAAACTCATTTTTTAATTCAAATAAAATGAAAATAAATAGAATCTTTTACAAAATTTGAGTTTCATTTGGGAAAATAGTTCACATTCCGAAATGAAAATTTTGGGATGTGACAAGCTACAACTTGCTTTCTGGCTTGATAAGCTCCACAAGGCCTATTTTTCTCAAAAATAATATTGGTTAGTCCAAAAATGTGGCCATCTTTTTGAAGTTTGTGGAGGTTTCTCATATCAACATGGGCTAGCCAATGATGCTACAACCAACCTATGTTTATCTTAGCAATTAGTCACTTGTCAAGTTCCACTTTCTCATGGATGAAATTCACAAGGTAAAGTTTCCCTCTCAAGACACCTTTAAAAGCAAATAAACTAGCACTCCTTCTAAAGACAATCACACCCTTATCGATGAACAAATAATTATAACCCATCTCATAAAGCTATGAAATGGATAACAAATTATAGTCCAATGATTCAACAAGAAGAACTTTAGAGATTGAGTGTTCGGTTGTCATAGTAATTTTACCGAATCCAAGGACTTGGCCTTGACTATTATCACCGAGCGTGATGTAATTACTTGGACAATCATTCTTCTCAAAGGATGTGAACATCCTTCTCTCCCTGGTCATATGATTGATGCATTCACTATCTAGCATCCAACTTGTTCTACCGGAGGAGTAAGCCTACAAAACAAATTAAGTTTTGTTTTTGGTACCCAAGTTTGATTGGGTCCTTTCAAGTTAGTAACAAGACACTTGTGCACCCACACACAAGTTTTTGACCACTTGTGGTGTGGCCCAACATGTAAGGCAATGATTTTTCCAATCTTGTTTCTCATAAGAAGCATCAAAATCATGGTATGACATATGAGAAACATGAGAAGTATTAGTATAAGCATAAGAAGCATTGGTAATAGCCTTGATGTTTTGCATCTTCTCATGTTGGATATTGGCTTTGTTGAACTTAATGAATTCTTGACCTCTTGTATTCACCCTTGAGTTGTGCTTCTCACCAGATTTGTAGCAAATTCCACTCTTGATATGTGGCCTTCTTGCATTCAAGTAGGCACTTCTTGCATATTCAACCTTTTCATCCACAAGGTTCTTTTCTTCCTTCTTATGATGAACTTGATTCCTTTGTTGTTGAGAAGTAATCTTTAGTGCGGTTCTTCCCTTCTCAAGCTTCTTTACCATATTGCTATGGTTATCTTGAGGAGGTTGTACCTTAGTTTGCTTCTTCAACTTGTTTACCTCAAATTGAAGCCTCTTGACTTCTCTCTTCAACTGATAATTCTCCTTTCCTATTGCTTCATCATAAGATTCTACAAGCACTTGTTCAACCTTTGATGGTTAGCTTTTATCATAAAAATCATTAAGATCAAGATTATAACATCTTTCACAACCTTTACTTGTAGAGGCTTTGGGAGCTTCGGGATCACTTGATATTTTAGCAGTGCTTGACCAAAGAGCATCAAATTACACTTCAAGATCTTGATGTGTCTTTTATAAGACATCATGTTGACCTTAAAGAGCACCAATTGAGCTCTTGAGACTACATATAGTCTCCTTGCTTTGAGCACGTTCTTGATCAAGCTTCTCAACCTTACTCTTTTCAAGTGTTAGGAGCTTCTTGAGTTCTTCATTACTATTTCTTTCTTGAACAAGCAAATCTTCTTGTTGCTCAAGAATTTCATCCCTAACTCCTACTTGCTTCATAAACCCTTTGATCATAGTATTAGGATTTTTGCAAAGTTCACTTGGAAGAGAATCATCATCATCACTAGAAAGAGTATCTTCACCACTAGTGACATACTTTGGAGAGGAATGAGCATCGATTTTTACCTTCTTTTTGCCTTCCTTTGCCATGAGACATGTGTGCTTGGAGAGGTTGGGAAAGAGTGACTTGCTTGATAAAGATTTGCCCATGATGGCTATGGTTGCTAAGTCATCACTTTTCGATTCAGAACTCTCATCACTTGAGTTTCATTCTTGACCAACATGAGCTTGTCCATAAGGCTTCTTCTTTATAAATTTCTTGTCCTTCTTGTAGCTCTTGTCTATCTTCTTTTTCTTGTCACTGTCCTCATCTTTCCTCTCATATGAGCATTGGGCAATGAAATGTCCATTCTTGTCACAATTGTAGCACACCCTTTTTGATCTTGTCTTTTCTTTCCTATCTCTCTTGAAAGGTCTTCTTTTTCTTATTTATTTATTGAATTTCTTGATGAATAGAGTCATCTCATCTTCATCATACTCTTTCTCTTCATCATCTTCTTCTTCCTCCTCCTCACTTGAGTTCTGAATCACAATTTGCTTCTTCTTGCTTTCCTTGAGGGCAATGTCATATTTTCTTGAGGAAGTGACACCCTTGGACAAATTCTTGACCTGGTTGGCTTCTTCAACTAGCTTCTCATGATTGATCATTTTGCCAAGAATGTCATCTAGAGTCATCTTCTTGAAGGTTGGGTCTTGTTGGATTAAAGATATTACTATTGTATCCTTGACGGCATAACCTCTTAGCATCCTATCTATCACCCTCCGGTCAGCCCATCTTCTTGAGTCATAGGCTCGTACTTTGTTGACAAGCTTCTTTAGCTGGTTGTACATCTCTTGAGGGTCTTCCCATCAAGCATGACAAACCTATCAGGTTGCCCTTCAATGAGTTGCCTTTTGACTTTCTTCACGGGCTTGGTGCCTTCATGGGCTCTTTGAAGAGTGTCCCATATGTCTTTGGCCGTCTCAAGACCATTGAACCTATCAAACTCATCTTTCTCCAATGAGGATAGGAGCATCGATGAAGCTTGGGCGCTGCGATGAATTTGTTGAAGTTGCTCATAACTTGATTCTTCATCTTCATCGAGGAATTCAACACCTATACGCACAATTGTCCAAACGCTCGGATTGAGCGAGATTAGATGCGCATTCATCGAGTATCTCTATTTGGTATAGTCCATCCCATCCAAATGGAGAGCTTTACCAACGGGTACCGAGGTGAAGGCATTAGAGGGAGGTAAATTATCATAGTTAAAGGAAGTAGTTTTGTAGGACCTCTTGTCTCCCTTTCTTTCTCTTTTGCTCTTGACTTCTTCTTTGGATGAATCATCGGTTTCTTCATTTGACGAAGAGGAAGAAGTCAATTGCTGACTTTTGTAATCCTTAAGCTTCTTTTTGAGCTTGTCGATCTTTCTTTGAAGCTTGAGTTGCATGAGCTCAGAGGAGAGTTGCTCCACTCACGAGCCCTATGGAGTACTAACAACGGGGGTGGTCTTTCCACTGGAGGCAACACCCTTAGGTGGAGATGGTGGTACCTCACCCACATTGTCCCCGACCTTCGACATAGCATCTCCAAGCGGTTAAGCTCTTTGACGGAGAGTTAGGATCTGATACCAATTGAAAGTTGCCTAGAGGAGTAGGGGTGAATAGGCAATCAAAATTGAAACTCACTTAATTTAAACAAGTTAAATCAGGGATACCGGATATATTCTACCTATAGGAGGATATGTCCGGCTTTGGACCGGATATGTCCGGTGAATCAGGATTATAAGCAGCAAAAAAGTAGATTGGGCACCAAGATGATGAATCTAGGGCCCGATGAGCTTACTACTAGCAAGCAAGACACTATAGAGCATGTAGAAATAAGTAGAGCAACTAAATGCAACCTATTCACTAGGAATCACACCTAGGGTTAGGTCAAACTTAAGCAAGAACAATAATGAAATCGAAGCAAGCACAAGAGACACAAGATTTGTCCCTGAAGTTCAGCTAACCACAAAGGTTGACTACGTCTCTGTTGAGGTGTCCACAAAGGACTGGGTCTCTCTCGACCCAAACCTCACCAAACGATCACCAAGATCTAGTTCGGTTTTCCACTATTAAATCTCCATGAAGGAGAGGGCAATAAAAACTTTTCGAGGCCCACCACAACCTTGGTGGCTCCTAGAGAACACCTAGTCCGTCTAGGGGACAAGTCCCTAAGAGTAACGAATACACTGAGATCGTCGGTGAAGTGCTTTGCTTGAAGATTAAGAGGGTCACTCAAAGGATGGCTCAAATCACTCTTAGAAAGCTTGGATTTGAGTGAAGTTTGAGGGAGAGAGAGTTTGAGCTCAAGAAGTGTTGGTTCAAAGTGTTTTCAAGTTAGTGGAGTGGCCAACAGAGCTAAGAGGGCATGGGCCTCCTTTTATAAGCCCCAAAAGGAATCTTCCCATTGGGGTGTCAGAGATCCAGACATGTCTGGTCTAGAGGTCGGACATGTCCACCAAATGTCTCTGGAACCCGGTCTTGGCACCAGACATGTCTGATGCTAGGACTTAACCTGAGTTATTTGCTGAAGGGCCAGACATGTCCGAGAAACGTCTCTAGAACCCGGTGACCCGGCCGGATAAGTCCAGCACAAGGACTTAGTTACTGCGAATGAGAGTTAACCGGACATGTCTGGTCCAAGAGCTGGACATGTCCAGCATAGCTTACTGGAACCCGGCAAGAGATCCAGATATGCCCAGTTGACTGGAGGAAATAAGGGAGGCTCAAACATGTCTAGGCTAGGGGTTGGACATGTCCGGCAAACGCCTATGGAACCCGGACTGGAGACCGGATATGTCGGGAAAATCCTGGTAAGTTGGATTGAAGAAGGATTTCAATGATTTGCACTTCACCAACTCACCTGATGCATTCCCCTTGATAGTACGGAGCTCCTAGGACACAAATAAAATGAAATCTCCCTAATCATCAAAGATCTTCGTGACTTTTCCTTTTTTCTACATTGTAGGCCATATAAATTTTAATCGCACATCTGTATTGCCTTTTTCAATTTGATACTCTACAAAATGCTTGACACAAGGTTTGACCTTTAATTGTTGGCCATCAATCCTCCAAAACCCACACAGGAACCTAGATGCACTTTCACTAGTCTGCCCTCTACACCGTCCTACAGCATGCAGTCCTCAGACGAGGGTATAGAGCTTCCTATCAGGCGCTACCTTGTCCCATCATGCGCCAGTGGGAAGAAGCCCTTGGGATTGGATATTTGATGGGGTGTTGACAGTCTGGGTACCTATGTTACTGAATCTTACATGGAGTAAACCGTTTTTACCAGGGCACGCTTGTCCTATGTCAGAATCATCATGGCATTTATGCGTGTATCTTTGGTTGGGCTAGTATGTCAGGCGACGATGGGATGGATTCCAGTACTTGAGTACATACTGTCAGGTGTGCGTGGGCTCCTATGGCCACATCCTGTCATGCCAGGAGCTAAGTGTTGCCGCCTCCTGAGGCTCCAGTGCTGGTAATGCCTATTCATTGCCAAAAGCCCCTGGGTGTGTTGATCGGACATCCGGGCCTAGCCCCATGTCGAAGAGGGAGGCAGGATAGGCAGACAAGCGCCGAAATCCTGCCTGACCACGTCTATCATAAGGAGGAAGAGTGAAGGCGTGGATCACTCCTAGGTTTTGTTCTTTTTAGGTTGGTAGTCCCTCTTCTTCAGCCTTGACTGATGGGGCCATATCTGATGTGGGATATATGGTTCCCCAGCTATTTGTTGTTGGAAGGAACCGATTGTATCCAGAATTTTGGACAGTAACCGGTGGCTTGCGGTACCCGGAGAACTAGACTCCGACAGAGCAGCTAAAGTCGAGCAAGAACGGTAGTGACATTGGCTAGTCAAGGTCTTCAGCGGGGCCAAGCTCCACCCCTTCCGGTTCCTCGTCCCCAACCTCACGGATCCGGCGAGCTCGCTCCGGCTGGCCGGCGCTGCCCTCGAAGAAATGGTCTACCCGAGCCGCTTCAGCTCGCAGCTCCAGGCGCTGTGGTCCAACCTGGTGGCGGCGCC
Source organism: Sporobolus alterniflorus (assembly GCA_008808055.3). NCBI lineage: Eukaryota > Viridiplantae > Streptophyta > Magnoliopsida > Poales > Poaceae > Sporobolus > Sporobolus alterniflorus. Next base: position 1,834 of record VSTD030000170.1, on the reverse strand, counting down.
GCCGGTGGGCGTCCTCCCGCCACGCGTCGAGGCGACCGTCAGCGTGGGCATCCTCCTGCGCCGGGACCTCACGCCGGAGCGCATGGCGTCCGTGCGCGCGGAGCTGGCGGCCGTGGCGCGCGAAGAGGCGGAGGTGTGGCCGTTCCTGCGATACGTCGGCGTGGTGAGGCACCTCCCGGCGCCGGTGACCCGGCCGGCGAAGCGGAGGAGGTTGGAGGAGGAGGAGGAGAAGTGCGCCATCTGCCACGAGGTGCTGGAGAGGGGCCTGGCGGAGTGGCCCCAGTGCGAGCACGTCTTCCATGGCGAGTGCTGCGAGCAGCTCCTCGTCAGCGGTCATCAGCGCTGCCCATTGTGCAGAATGGAACTGAACGTCCCACCGGTTCAGAGATAAGATTCAACCACATGCTAGTATTTGCGCAGACAACTTGATCGTGTGCTGCAATATTTGTGCAGTAGTGCGCGTCCTTGCGATGTAACATGTTCATGTGAGATAATAGTGTATGAATGTGAATTTCTTGTAAGACCATCTTGTTCATGCATGAGAGAGGATGAACAATGCCTTGCCACGTAACAATATCTTGTACTCCTATCAAACCATGAAATGAATGGGAAAAGATCGTACAAACAAACTTTCAATTCATCGTGATTACACGTCCTTGAATCATGTTCTTTCGTGTAAAAAAGAATATAAGAGGATTCATGATACGCAGAGATGATCTTCATTTTTTTTTACCTTTTAGGTTCTAATTAACCAAATTCAATGTAACAACAAACTCGGATCAGAGCTGACCATCATCCTAGCTGTTTGCTGCTCAGCCACAGCTTGTTTTTCATGATATTACAATGGTTTAACTGCATCAAGCGGGGATGAAAGGTAAACCGAGAAATATGTCATGCTCATCCACCCCATTCAAGGAGGTTCAGAACCAAGGGTAGATTAACAGTTTTATTCAAACTGGCCTTTAGAGGCCTTTCAATTCGGATTCAGCTACAAGCAAGGACTTAATTGGTGGCTGGATACAATCAGTGAAGTTTTATTATTCATACAACTGATGATCCAGACCACCATGGCCGCACTATTTCTTATTTCCTAAACACGAGAAAACTCAGGCTAAAAATATAACATTGGTTGTGGTTCCCTCGGCAAAGTTCAGGGCAGCTGCTTGCCGCTGATGCTGTGGTCGAAGCTGACAATGAACGTGCGGATCTCCATAGGACCTCCACGGACCGCGTTCTCTTTGGCAGGTGCCCCTTCCACCTTCCATTTCAGACGCTTCTTCTCCATGGCCGCACGTTCTTGGTTTGCAGACAAACTTGTTTCAATGATCTTGCCAATCTAGAGAGATGTGACCAGAGAAGGGGTTCAGAACACACTCGAGACTAAGATAAGAGCAAATCAAAAGCAGAGTGATGAGGATAACCTTTTTGCCTGGGAATACTTTCTGGAGGTCAACACTTGCCAAGGATGAAAGATCCTTATGTTCTCCAGCCTATATGCAGACCAACATGCAAAAAGACTAAGAAAATGAAATAGATTATATCTGGAATAAGAAAAATGACAGCAATAGAAAACCTCATATAGGTGGGCAAAGCGAAGAAGAACATTTCCATCCTCGAGTTCCTGTATAACAAGCAAGTATTTGAGACATGCTAGCAAGTTTGAAAAAGATATGTAGTGAAGATTGGCAAAAGAAATCAGTAAAGAAAAAGTGTCACTTTATGCATGATACACCTAGAAGAGAACACGGTTTGAAGTCGTTGCAGCTCAGCTAACTGACTGTTAATGATTCTCATCAATCAAACAAGGAGAGACTGGCAGGGTAACCAACTAAAC
>VSTD030000169.1:0-18542 GCA_008808055.3 Sporobolus alterniflorus | reverse complement strand
ATATATTATACTGAGACATTGGTTATTCTGTATCTATTTTCTGTACGGTATGTGTGTAAACTTGATTCCTGGGCACACATACTATGAACATTAGGTTTTGGCTTAAAAACAGGGTGTGACAATCTCTTATACTTTTTACAAGCACATCGCCGCGTGCAAAAAGCAAGGGGCAGTCGATCAACATCTCGTTCTATCTCTTATATATTATACACATGCAGCACCGCGTACAAAAAGTAAGGGGCTCCCGATCAACATCGCATTCTATCTCTTATACTTTTTACACACGTAGTACCGCATACAAAAAGTAAGGATCTCCTGATTAGAACATCATCATACTTTTCATACACAACAATCATTAGCGTACGAAAAGTAAGGGACATCTATATATAGCTATAGCCATCATCCAGAGAAGTCATACTGGGACATGAAATATTGAGCGGTATCATATACATTGTCTATTAGTGCATCCTGCTCTTCATCATTATCAAACGGAAAGTCCCTCTGAGGATGCTCTGTATCAAAATTAGGCGTATGACTCTTCAATAGCGCCACTGCGTGGGCCACCACCGAAGAGATCACCGCTGATGAAGAGTAGTCATGCTCAGATAACGTCTTCTGAGTGGACTGCAACAACTTTTGCTGGGTCTTCTTTTCATCAACAAGAGCCTGCAGTTTGATTTGGGCCTCGTGCTCTTGAACCACCAGTTCTTCAAAAGCTGTTGACTTGGAAGACAATTCTTGTTTGGTGGCGGTGGCAGACGCTCGGGCAGCTTCAAGTTCCTCTTTGAGGGTATCGATTGAAGCCCAAACGAATTACATGTCTTGGTTCATAGTGGAGTTGGATTCCTAGGAAGCCCGAGGAGCCTGATCGGTCACTTGTTGGGAAGCTCTCTCTTCAGCAAGTGCCTTGTTGGTTGTCTCCAGCTTGGCAGTCAAGGCTACACGGATATGAATAATAAAATCAGCAAAAGAACAAGCAACATGGATAATTGAATGAGGACATATTACCTTCCCTATCAGCTTTCACATTCTTCAGGTTTTCCAGATACTGAAACACATGTTGGGCAGAAGACCTGACATCATTATAAGTACAAGCCATCAAGCATGCTCCCTCCTTTGCAACAATTGTCAAAGCAGAAGCAGTAGCCACGGAAGGTAGCACCAGAACACCAGCAAGTTTCTACTCAACAACTTTAGATGGCCCAACAACACTAGGTGACCTACGGTACAAAACACATCAGAATAATAGCAAGCCACAATTCAATAAAGTAAAATGTCCGAATACCTCGGCGACAACGTCTTCTTCTGTGAAATTTGGTGAGGCTTCTTCTACAAAGGTTTATCATCGGTAGCGGGTGCGGCACCAGTAGCAGCAGCCTGAGACATTTGTCAAAATGCTTGAAATATGCACCTAAAGATAATCTCGATAGCAACCAAGTCCAAGGGATTGCGAGGTCCATGAAATGGAGGAAGTTCAACTTGAGTCATCACCTGATCATTGTGAGGAATCGGATTGGATCACCTAGCAGAAGGGTGTAGACACTTTCATCCATGTCTGCTAGAGGATGGTACATTTTAGAACAGATCAGTGGCAGAAGGCTTGGGCTTTTTGGGTGTGTCAGTCCCGATCGGGTCAGGAGCGATTGCCTTAGCTGATACAACTCCCATGTTTCCAGCGTCATTGGCAGCTGGCGCCTTCGGATTGGCTGGTGCATCAAGCATCGGTAAGCGCACAGTTTCATTGCCACTGATAAGATCAATGTCCACGATGACTTTAGGATAAACCCCATAGGTTCATAAGCAAGAAAGTTATCAGTATCAGAAGATAGTATAATCAGAAAGTGTGAAGAATCCTACCTCTAGAGGGGGTTCTCGCTGCTGAACGGAGCAGGCAAACCATCAGGCTGTTTGATCAGACCCTTGTCAAACATAAAGGCCATTAGCCTGGCCACTTCTTCGGTAGACAGACCTAATCAGAATGGCAGACTTATCAGATTAAGATATCAGTGCAAACTCAAAGAAGAAAGTTCGAGTTTTTTACCAGCTGATGGGTCACGGTTCGGGCGGCCAAGTGGGCGGATCTGCCAAAGGGTAAACTTTTCGACGCAGTGACATGCCTCAAGTCCAGCCTAGCGGAGTTCAGTCACCCGCTTGACTAGTGCTTTGAGGCGCGGTGTCATCTCAGGTTCCTTCTGCTTATCTTCAACCAGCGGTGGAAGGAGATGCTTATTCGACCATTGGGGTCCGACATGTATATCAACGTGAAACCGCTTTCGAGAGGCGCCTTTCTAGCAGCCCCCGAACATAGCATTCATGTACTCCTTTGGACTGTTGAGACGAAGCGTCAATCCGATCCCAGAGAAGACATGTTTGTCATAGCGATCAGGATAGTAGAAGTACCAGAACAAACTGGTATCTGGAGGAATCCTGAGCCAACATTTGTGTCGACGTCTGGTCATCATATATTTGGAGTAGGATCAGAGGGAACACAAGTCGGCGAGATCAATCTAACGTGAACACAAGGCATGATGTTTTAGACTGGTTCGGGCCCTCGCATGGAGTAATAACCCTACGTCCAGTATTGATGTATTATGCTATTGAGATTGGTTCTTCTCTCTTTCTTTCGGGATCTTTTGGGGTCTTCCGAGGATTTTTCTCGAGATTCTTCAGGATGTCTCGTGGATTTTTTAGGGTCTTTTTCAGCTTTTCAGGATGTCCTCGATGTGGATCTATCATCTCTATTTATAGTCGGGGAACTGCCTCATAGAGTTTAGCTGGATCCTGATTCTAACTCTAAAAGATAGAAACTCATGATCCTAATCATACTAGAAGTTATCTTGGAGTTACAACAGGACTCTTGATATGTTACTTGTTGGGCCCAACCTCTTTATGGTCTGATCTATCTGCCTGATCTTTGATATTCTATGGCCCCCTAGTTCGGGTGAAAATTGAGGTGTCATCACTAGCCCCTGAACACGTCATCAAACCTGGCGAACTTCAGTTCCCGATCGGGCTACCGGTGGACTGGAAATCACCGATCGGACGCCTCCGTTCGAACCAAGTTGATTAACTGTCTTTGATAGACTAGTTGCTTCGTCTTCATGTGTGGCTTTCTTCTTCACTGATGTTGCAGGGTTGGTGATGTTTCAATATGAAAAGATCACCCCAAGGCTTCAATTTTTGTTTTCTATGCGTTGAATTTTCTTTGGTGGATAACCGGACTTCCTTCAATTGAAAAAATCCTTCATATCTTGTATTGACCTATCATAACTTCCATCCTTTAGTGGTGAGTGATGATCTGAACGGGCTTGGAGCCGATTGTGTGCATCTTCAACCTTAAAACTTCAGAGTTGTCCTGAGGTGACTCGAAATTAATCTGACACGTGCTCTAATCGAATCCACAATTGCCTTGATATGATGTGAATTTGATATACTTCATTATTTTTGTTCGTAGGAAACCTTTTCTTGTTGATCCGTCGAAGAAAATTACTCAACCCATACCTTCTTCATGTGCTACCTCGGTCGCTCCTTCTTCAGGAGTTACTGGTTCCACCGCGCTGTCTGCTGCTGAGGCTTGGGACTTTTGTCGGCGGACAGCTGAATTCTTGGAGGGCTTGAAGGATAGAGAAGCTGATCAATAGGGTAACCCATTTACTCCTTCACTATTTCTTTCTTTCGATCTCTTTGGCTGACTTGCGGCCTTCTCTATTCGCGGTGTTGGCTAATGACTTGAAAGCAGCGCAGAAAGCACAGTCAGATGAGAAGTCTACCTGATTAGGGGTAGAAAATTCTCTGACTGAGGAGAAGCCTGCAAGGCAAGCTGTTGAATAGTCCCTTCAATAGTCCAAAGATGCTAGAACCACCTTGGCACTTGAGCTAGAGAATGCACAAACCTCTCTTGCTGCTACTCGTGACAAATTGGATAGTAAATCAAAAGGCCTAGACTTCTGGGTGATTCGTGTTGATGAGGCTATGCTCTGGCTGAAGAACACTAAAACCGGCTAAAAGCTGCTGAAGAAGATTTGAAGAACCAGAGGCAGCTGTTGTTATTGGCTCAGAAAACTTCATCTAACCGTGAAAGCTCCATCAACATGATGATTTCTTCGGCGGTGGCCCATGCTGTAGCGCTATTCAAGAATCATCTTCCTGGTCTGAACTTGGAGCTTTTACGCCAGGACTTCACTATGGATGATATAGAGCGCGAGACCTTAATCTCTAGCGCATTTGATGCTGCTCAAGACTTTGTATTTGCATATGATTTTGCTAGTCTTGTCGAGTCCGATGACAACGACAACCCCAAGGCTCTGTAACTTTCTTCTTTTGCATGCTGGATAAACTTCTTGTATGTTGATAACAACTGTATTTGAGAAGTATCTTGAACTGCCGATTGGGATCAATAACTCCACTATTCCCTTCGTCTTGATGTGATCCCGTTGAGGAGTCAATCGGATCTAGCCTTCATTCTGCTTCTTCGGGATGCTTCTTGGGAGTGTTTGTAATCACCAATACTTCAGATGTATCGGGTGCAAGAATCTCGGATCCATGTGCTGATCATAGGTGGTGGATACTATCTTGCTAATTCTTTCATCATGATGTAGAATCGGTTGACTTGTTATCAATCGATGAAGCTTATGAGTCGATTGAGGTTGATCTGCCCAATAATAGATGCCGATCTCATGCTCACTTATTCCGTCGTGTTCCGATGAATACTAGGAGACGCGCTCATGAGGTTTAGGGTAGAGCCAAACCATCAATGATGATATCTGCTGAGTTGCAAAAACTTTTGAAAACTTGATTAATAAAATAATAAATTTGGAGCACACACCTATGGAGCCCCTAGCTTTTTGTACGTGGTGAAGTGCGTGCTGAAAGTAATAGAAGATGTGTGGAGCATTGATCAAGAGCCCCCCTGCTTTTTGTACGTGGTGCTACACGTTTAAAAAGCATATGTTTTTGCTGAGTAAGGGGCTGCCGATCGGGAGTCCCTTGCTTTTTGTACGCGGTGCTACGCGTGTAAAAAGCTTAAGTTTTTGCTGAGTGAGGGACCACCAATCGAGAGCCCCTTGCTTTTTGTATGCGGAGCTACGTATGTAAAAAGATTAAGTTTTTGCTGAATAAGGGACCGCAAATCAGAAGCCCCTTGCTTTTTGTATGTGGTGCTACATATGTAAAAAGACTAAATTTTTGCTGAGTAAGGGACTGCCGATCGGGAGCCCCTTCCTTTTTGTATGCGGTGCTACACATGTAACAAGCATAGGTTTTTGTTGTTTGGACTGGAGAGTTCCTTCGATCTGTGTTACTGAGTTAGGCATCCCCAACTCAGAGAGAGATCGGCTAAGTGTTTAATGATCTGAAAAGATCGCTGAAGTCGGATGAACCCATTTCATCATATTGGGCTGCTAGACTGAGCCAGAGTTTATATCTATACCGATGTTGTAGATTTCTTGAAATTATTTAGAACTGATCCGACGATCGGACTCGTCTTGATAGCTATCGGGGTAGAGCTAGAGTATATATTCGTTTCTAGATCACTTTCTGGATGGGATCCTAAAGGAGAGCCCAATGCCCCGATCACCGCTGAGAGCGAGATGACAGATTTGTTGAGGCTATTGAAGCTGATATGGCAACCAGACATGTCCATGTTAGCTATCGGGGTAGAGACAGAGTATAGATTTGTAACTAGATCATTTTCTGGATGGGGTTCTAAAGGAGAGCCCAATGCCCCGATTGCCACTGAGAGCGAGGTCACAGATTTCTTGGGGCTATTGAAGTTGATCTGATGATCGGACTCGTCCATGATAGCTATCGTCGCTGGGAGCGAGGTCATAGATTTCTTGAGGCTATTGAAGTTGATCTGACGATCAGACTCATCCATGATAGCTATCGCCGCTGAGAGCGAGGTTGCAGATTTCTGCTATGGATGAAGATATCATGTTGTCTCGTTCGGGCTAGCCGTGCCCTGCTGATTGGGCTTGAATAAGTTTCTTCTGAGGTGGTGACACGTTGCTTGTTGATCACTCAAAACACACCGGTTCTAGAGCATGAGCTCCGATTTGTTCCGCAGGTTCACCCCTGCGGTCGGACTGTGCTGAAGTCTTAGCTGAAGTGGAGTACGGCTTGATGAAGAGGAGCCGGACTTTATCGTCATAGATCTGTTGATCGTTGAATACTTGCTGGAGGAATTGATCGCTTCTCAATTGCTTATTATTTAGGCTTCATTGTTCAGATCTCAGTGAGGGCTAACCTGAATGATCGGGTAGTCATCGATGAAGTCCCGATCGGTGGTCGTGTCGGACCATCGATCGGATCTGTCGTAGCTGGTTGCCTGACCGCCGCTTGAAACGTGGTCACTGAGTTCTTGAGGCTCTGAGGGAACTCGAAGCCGATCGTCGTCGTGCGTTGCGCTTCTTGTTTGTGAGCCGGGTGCTCAAGATCGTTGTCGTGTGCCACTGTGAATGACGACGTTTCGAACAGGAACTGCATGCTCGTTGAGAACTTCTTATCATAGATCCACGATGTCATGAGTTCACAAGGATGAATCTCAGCGCTTCCCCCTACCTGACGCGGCTCTGTCGACGTCTAGTTATCAGATATTTAGAGTAGGATCAGAGGGAACACAAGTCGGTGAGATCAATCTCACGTGAATACAAGACATAAGATTTTAGACTGGTTCGGCCCCTCACGTGGAGTAATAGCCATACGTTCAGTATTGATGTATTATGCTATTGAGATTGATTCTTCTCTCTTTCTTTTCGGATCTTTCGGGAGTTTTTTGGGGGTGTTTCCGTGATGTCCTCGATGTGGATCTATCCTATCTATTTATAGTCGGAGAACCGACTCATAGAGTTTAGCTGGATCCCGACTCTAACTCTAAAAGATAGAAACTCCTAATCATAATCCTACTAGGAGTTATCTTAGAGTTACGACAGGACTCTTGATATGTTACTTGTTAGAACCAACCTCTTTATGAGCTGATCTAGCTGCTTGATCTTTGATATTCAGTGACACCCTAGTTCAGATGAAAATTGAGGCGTGGTCAGTTAGAATGTTAGATAATGCTAGCTAGTAAAAGATTAAAGGCATCTGTGCAAAAAGGAAGAGAATGATGGCACGGGACGCCATCCCCTGTGCCATCCTCTTCCTCAACGACGGTCTCTGCTTCTCGTCATTGGGTATCTGAACCGGCTCGGGACCTCATCCTTCCACCCTTGGCACGCCACTCTTCCATACAGAAACACTTGTTCCAGGATCACCGCCATGACGTGCCTGATGAACCTCACGAGGTAGCCCTCGAACTGGAATCCGAAGACGGCTAGGCTGGCCAACGCGCCGTGCTGAAAGGCACCTGGCGCCGGTGTCCATCCGACCCCTTCCACACCCTTTTCGCTGTATGCAGGGATGCAATTTTATTAGCTTTTTTGTCGGTGGTGGTCGATTCAAAACTCTAAAAATTAAACTAAATTTCTCCTTCATCTTATAAAGCTAATACAACAAATAAATAATAGTTTAACCCATAACTCCGCATCCCGCAAGTATTCCTTACTCCCTCCTCTTCTGTCTCCATCTGGCACGTGTAGTTCTACATGCATCACCAGGAGCAGTTCCTTCAACGATGATGGTGCCGCATCTAGGATGAACATCGCCCACGTGAGGTCGATCCCTTCGGGGAGTTCGAGCAGCTGCATGAGCCATAGTCTGCGGAACACGGACGCTAGGCGCGATGGAGCCTCTGGCAGGACCCAAATCTTTTTGCTGTTGAACTCCAAAAGGCAGTTCGTGAGAAGCGCGCTCATCTTGACAGTCTTGTGCCTAGCGTTTCAAAATTCAATCGTAACAAAAAAATCGGACTTTAGCGATCCCGTCGAATTTCATAAAATTCGATAAAATTCAGCAAAATTTGGTACAATTCGGCCGAATTTCAATTGGAGGAGGTTTTGTACAGTAAAAAACCAAAAAACAAAAAATTGGCCAAATTTACCGATTAATCGGACCGAATTAGCCGAAATTCGGTCTAATTCATCCAAAATTCGGTGGAATAGTAGAGGTTATTGAAGTTTGAAAAAAATAAACTTTAACTATGAAAATATTAGAAATTTGGAATAATCTTTTCACCAAATGTCTTCAAATTCACTCTAGTTTTTTTATCATATTTGTTTCTTATATTTTGTGAATTTCAAAAAAAATCAAAATTTGATGTCCATTTGTACAAATTTGATGAAATTTAAATTTTAACCAACCAAACGATGCCGATTTGAAAAAATTTCTTCATCAGTAATCTTTGATGGTTAGAAAGTCTATTTTTAGAGCATGTCCGGAGTGGTATATTCAGGTATTATACTTTAATTTAGCTATTGATTTGTTGAGTTTAAGGGCTAAAAAATTGTTCTCTCCTAAAGTCAGGCTCTAAATCACGTTATTAGGAAAGAAGTCATATTATTAGAAAATAAAAGATTAATAATTATATAAAAAATAAGGATATGAACATAATATGTGAGACAATATATTTAGTACCCGACAGGTTGAGTAATATAATCATTTGAATTTTTTTTAAATAGAGTCATTGTTGGAGGTTATTTTATAGAATTAATATGTGTTTCATTAAGAGGAAGAAAGAGTTCATACAAGAGAAAGAGCACATTGCTAGCTATACAAGAATAGAGAAAGCGACCACAGCTAGCATAACTAGAGGAAGATAGAGATGTCAAAACTCGCCATTTTCCATTATCGACCAACCTGCTGGATCCACGAAGAGAGCTCAGGAGCAGACATTGATTTGTTGCTAAAAACCCACGCATTGCGTTCCTTCCACAGAAGCCTGCAGGTTAGAACTACCAAGGAGTCAAAACCTTTGTGATGCACTTTGTCAATTCTTTTCCTCTGAGTAATCCATCAGTCCGGCATGGTTGAAGAAGTCGATGGGGTGCACGAACTGATACCTGCTGAGCGAAGAGTTCGGAACCAAACTTCCCTCGAGAAGACGCAGGACAACAGGAGGTGGTGGATGCTCTTAGACGCCTGAGTACATAGTGCACAAGTGTCATCGTCGTTGAGGTTGTGGCGGAGCAGGCGGTCTCCAATCCAGTAGTGACCTAGAAGTGCGATCCACATGAAGAATTTACAGGTTGGAGGGGCTGTTGTCTTACGCAGTTCCCTAGCGCTGAGAAGCCCACATTGGCCGATGAAGAATGCCCTATAAGCAGAAGACACGAAGTACTGTTGGTTCGACGTCCATTTCCAGACGAACTTGTCCGGCAGTCTCTGGTCGCTAAGCCACGACCAGAGATTGACATACTGCCTCAGAACTCGAACTGACAGTGATCCCATAATGTCATGAATCCAGGCAGCATTGGGGAGGGCTTCCACAGCCAATCTGTTCTTTCGCACCTTCTTATGAACTGCTTCAATCAGGTCTGGTGCAAGGGTAGAAATGGCCATGTCGTCTAGCCAACGGTCTGTCCAAAATAGTGTACGAGACCTGTTCCCTACTTGGACAGTCACGGAAGTGTGAAACATGGCTTGGATTATCTTGTCGTGCTTGCATGGAAGGGAGACCCACAGACGACCCGGCTCGGTGCTTTCTAAGCATGTCCATCTAAGTCGCAAGGCATACCCCAGAGTGGCGAGGTATAGCACGCCGAGACCACCATGCTCCACTAGCCCTGGAACCCTAGGCCAAGCGACCAGACAGCGACCACTGCTTACTGAAACAGAGCCTGTCCATATAAAAGTTCTCTGGAGTTTATCAATTGCTTTGTACATGGCTGGTGCTATGTCCACTGCGATGGAGACATGAATTGGAATCGCTGAGGGCACCACTTTCAAGAGCATAGTTCGCCAGCTCTTGCCATAAGCCCAGCCTTCCACATTGGCGGCCGGTCTGCGACCGCATCGATTAGCGACTGTAAATCAGTCCTTTTGAGCTTTAGCACAGACAGAGGGATCCCCAAAGTATTTGCATGGGAACTGGGTGAGCTGGCAAGGTAAAAGGTGCTGCATTAAGTCGGTTTCCTCCTGAGGGCATTGAATGGGGGTGAAGCTATACTTGCCAATGTTAATGTGGAGACCGGCTCCTTCAAAGGCTTTCAATATGAGTTCTGTTACAGTATTTCTGGGGTATCTGGAGGTATCTAAGGTTTCTTTTAATCTCAATGGTTGATTCTTATTATATTATTAATAAATTGATAATTTTGGTACCTGGCATACACTAATTTAGTACTGGTCCACAACTTAAAGTACCTCTTAATAGATACCACCCTGCTTTTAACCATTAGATATAGCCAAATAGATGACTCATATTGATTTTACACACCGTAGCAAAACTCTTCTAAGATAGCACGAACCGGCAGAATGTCTTGAACTGTTAGCATTAGAAAGAGCACCATGTCATCTACATAAAGAGAGTCTGTATCGGATGGTCGGTGCTCTAAGCGAAGAGAATAAGCCTCTATACTCTGCCAGCTTGAAAAAAGTGTTGAGGGCTTCCATTGACAGGACAAAGTGTAAAGGCAATAGCGGATCACCGTGCCACAACCCATGAGCATGGCAGATACAATTGCCCGACTGACTGTTGAGGAGTATTTTCGTTCCAATTGATCCATCTCCGGGTGAATCCCATGTGCTAGAGCAGATCAATCACAAATGGCCAACTGACAGAATTGAATGCTTTAGCAATACCAACTTTGAGCAGCACTGTCGAACAACGATGAGCATGAAGAAGCTTGGCGGCCAAGTGAACTGCACGAAAATTATCATGAATTGCTCTTCCTTTGATGAATACGCTCTGGTTAAGAGCAACGAGCCTCGTCATGAACGGAGCTAACCGGGCAAACAACACCTTAGCTACCACCTTGCCGAAGCTATGAATTAGGCTTATAGGCCTAAAGTCCCTTACTTCTATGGCCTCTTTCTTCTTACGCAAGAGTACCATATAAGCTTGGTTTAGTAAGAATAAGTTGCATGAATCCAGAGTTCAGAATGAGGAGAACACCTGCATTATGTCGTGTTTGATCACTGGCCACGCTGTTTGATAGAAGAGTACAGTAAAGCCATTGGGTCCGGGGCTTTGTTAGCGGGCATTGCACAAATGACTCCCCATATTTCTTATTTAGAGAAACGGATGTCTAGGGACCGGAGGTCAGCGGAAGATATGCCCAGGCGTTCTAGATCAAGCTTGACGGAGTGGTGCTCAGCATGACCCAAGATGGCCAAAAAATGCTACCAAACAACATGAGCTTTGATGTCCTCATCAGTTACCCACATGCCTTGATGATTCAACTGGTCTATGAAGTTCTTGCACCCCCGGTGGCAGGCTTGGAGGTGAAAGAATTTCGTATTTGCATCACCTTCATTTAGAAAAGTTATGCGCGACCGTTGCCTTTCTATGGTCCTATCGAGCTAGGCCCAAGCATTTGCACTTTAGTTCTTTGCGCAACTCTCGCTCCTCAGTTGAAAGACTCCTACGATCTTGTGCGCGATCTAGCTACGAGATCACCTCATTGGCCATAGCCAGCCGCAACTGTATACTTCCAACCATCTTCTCACTCCAGCTTTGCATGGATTTAATAGTGTTGCGAAGCTTAATGTCCAAGGCTCAGCAGGCATCAACTCCTTGAACCTGACAGTTCCAATCTGCACACACTGCATCAAGATAGCCAGGCAGCTTTGGCCAAATGGAATCAAATCTGAACCTTCTTTTGAAAGGAGTGTTGATGTTAGTGTTGAGCAGAAGCAACACGTGATCTCAGCAAGCTGAGGAAATGGCACGCAAGTGGTGGTGGAGAAAGATATCACACCATGGAATGCAGGCAAACACGCGATCTATGCGTTCCAACATTGGGTGATGTCGTTCATTGCCCCATGTGTAGAGACGTCCACTAAGGTGCAACTCCATGAGCTCCAACTCTTGCAGGAAGCGCTGAAACATCCCCAAGAGGCGCCGGTTAAGGCGGCCATTGTTTTTGTCATTTGCCATGTAAAGGAGGTTGAAGTCGCCACCGACTAACCACGGCCCTAGGCGAACAGACCTTATCCCTCACAGCTTTTGAAGGAAAGCTGGCTTTTCAGATTCAATGTGTGGCCCATAGACTGAAGTCAGCCACCATGGCGAGGATTGGGAGTGAACACAGCTAGAGATCTTGACAGTAAGAGCATGCACCGAAAAGTGCACATGACTTGTCGACCATTTTTCACGATGCCAAGACACTAGGATCCCACCACGCGTCCGGTCCGCAGGAACAAAGTATAATCAAAACAAGATCCCAACATATTTCTTGTATACAGAGTATGGAAACTCTTTCTGAAGCGATCATGCTGGCGACCACATTACGACACGTGGGGTTGTTTAAACCCCTTGCGTTCTAGAACACTATGTGCCCACAATCCATAAACACTTGCCTATGCTACCAGGAGACGGGCACCCATTAGGCCTAAGCCGTAGGAGACCCGACCACCACATGGCTTGAGCTGGCTGTAAAGAGAGCTCGGATGGCTTTGCGTTGAACTGACCCAAGAGGAGAATGGAAGACCTCATTGTAAGCTTGAAGTACCTCAGCGTGCGGGTTTCCTTGAGAGGTGAGATCCCACTTACGCATGAGCGCATTCTGTGCTTGGACCTCGGGGTTGGAAACCCGGTATTTACCTTGGGCAGCAACGCAAGCACTTCTCAAGTCCATCTTCAGTAGTTGGCACTCTTGGCTTATGACATGGTGCTGGGGTGGTAGCAGGAATGGTGGAACAGACTTCACTCATGAATGCGGCAACACGACCTCGCGCCTCCCGCACTGGGTGGCTTCCCTATCATCAAGCAGGCAGTGCCGCTGAGAGACCGTGGCACTGTCTCTAGGCCCAGTCTCTAGTGCATCTGGCATAGAGGTTTGATAGGACGACCCATTATCGATGGGAAGAGAACTAGGAGAACCGATCGTGCTCGAGCCTACTCCCTGCGCGGGCATCGTGCCTGAAAAGACTGGCACTAAAAGCTGTTGGGGGCTAGCTGGGGCTACATGCTCCATGACTTCAGCGATCAGCAGTCAAGTAATAGCGATCGACGCATGGTCATCACTAGGCCATAGCGCGTCAGCTACAGCCCCCCACTGCGACTGTTGGAAGTGACTCACTCCTGGCAGGAGAAGACACATCAAGGCCGTGTCGATTTTCCATTGGCTGTGCGGTGAATTTGAGATCCATGGGATCCGGCCTGTCGACAAACGTGACTCCCTGCCAGCGACTGAGCTTGAAGCAGTGACATTTGTCATAATTGATATGAGTAGCATGTTTACTAGATTGATTAAGGTACTTTCAAACAGGGCCAAAATAAGAACGAGTTAAAATATGCGTTGATGATAGTCTTGTAGAAGAGCGTGAATTACTACTTATATTGTAAAACTGCAGTACCTTTCAGCATTCAACATCATTTTCCTAATGTCCCACAATTTCATAGCTTGATCTTTTCCATTGGATATGAAACTTCAGCCATCTCTCTGACTATCAATATGTGTTATGCCGTGCAAATGTCCAGTTAGGATGCTAGCATGTTCTCCAGTGGACAAACACCGTCAGTCCCAGGTCTGCATACTACCAAGAACACATACCATAGCATTGTTGAAAGGTGCTGAGCATAGAACTTCAAACATATTGTTAGCTACTCTACACCAATTTGTCGCATTTAAAAGCTTAACCTGATGAGGGAAGGTGAACATTTCACTTATAGTTCAACAACCCCCCTCCCCGCCGCCTCTCACGTGCAGCTTCCGTAGGGCGCAAATGTGGAATAGGAGTCAGCTATAATTTATTTTGATAAATCACATATGACAGAATTCAAACTCGAGACCTCTAACTCTGATATCATATTAGCTACTCTGCACTGATCAGTCGCACCCAAACGCTTAAGCTGATGAGGGAAGATGGCCATTTCAATTATAGTTCAAGACATATTTGTTATATTCCAAGTGAAACCCACAAATTATCCAGAAGGCTGCAAATAGTTTTGCTGGAAAAAGGAATATTGTTTTTTATTCTTGTCAAGTGCCTCATCTGGGGAAAAAATTAAATGTGTAACAGCTTGCTCAATTTGACAAAGTTATTATTTCAACAACAATAATTTGGAAATAAACAAGTTCCATTGCATAACAAAATAAAGAAGTGAACATGGCATGTTTGAATGTAGCTTGCAGATTTTTGCATCTAACCTAGCCGGTCGGGACATCTGATTTTATTCATGCAGTAACACCATGCACATGGCAAACTAACAAAAGCTTCAGATCCAATGGCCTCCCTCTATAAGCTTCCTTGATATGATTTTGGTCACAAGGCAATGATTCAAAAGGCCTCTCTTCATAGAGACAATTTAACTGCAACTTGGTGCAATCTGAATGCGATGATTTTTTAAGGCTGTCAAACTTTTTCAGCACATGGTGCTCTCTTTCAAGTATGAATTGTCTATGCAAACTCATAGGTATTGTTGGCTACTCTATACCGATCAATTGCACCTAAAAACTTAAGCTGATGAGGAAAGGTATGTATTTCACTTATAGTTCAATATTTCTCCTCACATGTAGCTCCCGTAGGACGCAATCGTGGAATATGAGTCGACTGTAATTTGTTTTAATAAATCATGTCCGTCAGGATTTGAATTCAAGACATCTAACTCAAATACCATATTAGCGACTCTGTACTAACCAGTCGCAACTAAAAGATTAAGTTGATGAGGCAAGGTGGACATTTTACTTATAGTTCACCAAGTACAAACATGTTGTAAAAATAGCAGTCCTAAGCTGATTAAATTCTCTGTATCCCCACCTTTATTCTTTCGTATTTTTCTATAACCTTTTCCTTTCGCTATTTCTTTTTAGGTAAGTAGGGTAAGTTATTTACTATAACATTATGATTTTGACCTTTTTAATTATTTAATTTTTGTGGGGATCTCCCATACTTCTATTCGAAAACTCAAAAGCAGCATTTTCAAGCTTCAAAAGCATGGACTCTGCCACATAAGAAGCCTAAGGAATCTCAGATATGCTAAAATAAACATGAAAAAATAATTATCAAACATGATAATGAAGAAGACTTTCCATAATTTAGAGTAGCTACCTTGCATAAATTGTCGTCACTTCCATAATATATAAGATGCCCAGTTTCGTCCACAAAAACTACTGTGTTGACATCAGACTGAAAAGATGAATAGCTAAACGACATCACCAATGGACAAAATATAGAAGCACATAAAGACAAAGATGCTTACGATGCCAAGCCACGAAGCAAATAAACAAGGTATCCATAGTAGTTTTTTTTTTAAAATTTTCATCACCAGAACATAGCAAAAGCATGAAGGGAATTAAGGATGGAAAATGTTTCATATGCATGCCTAATTTATTTTGGAAATGAAAATTAACTTTATTCCGCAAGTTATCACAAAGTTGACTTTAGGGTTTAGACCTTCGCAAACAATAACTAATGGCTGAAGTGGACAACAATTTGAGAAAAATCACCCCCAAGACTACGCTAGGAAACGAAACAAAAATAATTGGTTGTGGGCAAAGCTGCATGACGACGAACATGTGGCATTGTGCATGAGAGAATAGGAACACACATGGAAAGGAATTTCAACGAAAATACCCCATTCTAGCCTGCACACTCCATTTTTGTTATTAATTTATTTATCACAGTAGAAGCTTCACCTGATGTATTTTCCTTTAAACAGTCTTTCAAAAAAATTCTATCCACGTTTACGTGTACCATTATCTACATTTGCAGCCAACATTGTTATTTGTTTCTTTTGCTAAAAGTTTCTCTTACCCCTTCTATACCATCTGAGTTTTATAGTCAGACTGGTAGAGAGAGATCATTCATCATGATATCAGAGTCAGGAGGTTTTAAGTTTGAGCTCCGCTCACACATATTTCACTACGCGTAATTATTTCTGCTACAGAAATTCATACGGCATGACTCGTATAACACAGATCAGTGAATACGGAGTCCTGGCTGATACCATACGGTAGGATTCACGTAGCATAGAACAGTGAAGACGGTAGGATTCGCGTAGCACAGAACAGTGAAGACGGAGTCTTAACTAATACCATATGGTGAGACTCAACCAGTGAAGATGGAGCTATCGGATTGACAGAGAGGAGACCTCCATCAGAAAGCACCAATCAATTTGCTAGTCCAGAGTGAGATACTGGTAGCCTAGTAGCAAGGGCAATGGCATAGATTGGAATGGTCGCCGAAGCTCCTAAGAACGATATGCGCATTGTAAACAAAGGTCTGTATAGCAAACATAATTTCGATCAAGTGAAAATCAAAGGAATCATAACTAAGAAAAATGTGATAGTCAATTTGTTCGCATGAAGATCATAGACATATAGTGAATCATCATTGCTTCCAGCAACAATTTCTCAGCCATCAGAGGATAATTTCACAGAAAATATTCCAAACGAAAATAGAACATCTTCATGCTTAGAAAAATCTAGACAGATTTGAATCTTTATTAACACAGACCCCATAAATAGTGGAATGGATATATGGTATATGCTTTCTAAAACAGAGACAACAAATCCAGTTCATCGTGGATGTCCTGCAGACAGATTTAAATCTTGATTAACACAGATCCCATAAAAGGTGGAATGGATATCAACTATAAATATATAAACAAAATCAGCCTCCAAAATTTCCTGCATATATAGGCTATCCAACTCAGCCTCAAGAATCTCAACCTATCTAACTCAGCAGTCAAGTTATCATCTACACTTAATATTCCATCCCCTTACTCTATTTCATTCTCCATTACTCTATTTCATTCTGGCTAATTACTTTTGGTGGGCAAGAACCAAAAGTGCACCTGTTACTGTAGCCACGACACTTCAAGAGTTGTAAATACCCCTTTCATCTTACGCTGATAACCATCTTGCATTCCATCCCCCTTGCTTGCTTAGGGTTTACCTCTCTAGCTCCCTGCTAACCAACAATAGAGGACAAGAGATGCCTTAAGCGTTCGCACTCTCCCTCTAGGGGGGGACCCATCACCCAGTGACACCAAGACTACTCCGCCAACGCCATCTGGATCTTCATCGCCACAAAGATCCCCGTCGGAGATCTCCTCACGCCACCCTTGCTCACCAGTGTTTGAGCAGGGGCCCCTCCGGGAAGGCTCCGGTGATCGATATGTCTTCTTCTTTTGATGAGGAAGACCTCATCGTCGATACTTCTCACGATGAGGAGCTCGTGAGAAGGCTATTCGACGACCTCAACCACGTCTTCCTTGGGCCACCCGGCGACGGCAAGATCATCATCCTCATCAACTCTAATGAAGAAGAAGAGGAGGTGCGCGAGGAGAAGACTACCGGCACCAAAGATGCGGCTACTTCTACTGCAGTCAACCCAGCCTCAACCGCCTCCACCGACGCTGACGATGCACCTACAGGGGTGAAAAACGATAATAGTGATGATCACACCCCCGATAAGGAGGCTGACGGTAGCAGCGACAGTGGAGACGATGCCGGGTTGCCTTAGGCTACCGCACCAAGAAGGCGCTTGAGGTAGGCATGCTTCAAGGAGAACTTCAATAGTTCTACATTGCTATCCTTTCTTCTCTCTCCATGGCTGGTGAAGCTGATCAGAATCCTCTCATCGTCACCAAGCCTATAGTCAGCGGCATCAAGAGCGACTCCGGGACAGAGAGCGACGCTCCGACCACTTCTTCTTCTACAACTATGGCCGCTATCAAGATGGTGGACAACAAGATTCCTGATATAGCCGATTACTGGAAGAAATCAAACATCTCTGAAGCTAATCGCCAGGCTTATCATGATCTCGGTTAGCTGGCGGGCAATCTGAATTCTTCTGTTCTTGAGATAGATGTTCCTACCACCCACAGCTCCACCGTGGTTTACTTTGAATCCCATCTGATCACTAGGTTAGGACTTCCTCCCAGCAAGTCTCTTGCTGCTATCATGAACTTCCTTGGGTGTGAGCTGGTGCACTTCAATCCGAACGCCATTGCTGCCCTAAGCTCCTTCATAATGTTGTGTGAGTACTGGCTGGGGATCACGGCAGATACTAGCTTGTTATGGTACTTTTACTCTCTGGCCCGATACAATAAGGTTGTCTATTCCTGGATTGGTTTATCACTTCGCTGCCACCGCATTCACGAATACATCGATGCTACCTTCAAGAGTTCGTGGTAGGGTTCTCAGTCGAAGTGGTTCTTAGTTGATATGCATGTCAAGCCTCAATGGGTGAACATGTAGCTGTACCCCCTGCTTGTCGATAAGAAGCGAGGGGAACCGAAGATGACACCGCGTCTGGCCGCTCTGGTCAAGCGGGTAGCTGAACTCCGCGCTGTCGGTCTTTGGGCGTGTCACTACACCGAGGAATTTACCCTTCGGTGGATTCACCCCCTTGGCCATCGGGAGAAATTGGCCTACGACTGCCCACGGCTTGTCGATCCTAGCCGCGAACCTGCTACTGGTAAGATGTTCAATCTTCACTTCTACTATTAATGATCAGATGATATGATCTGATAAACATTTTTCATTTGCACAACTCTG